>WEKX01027143.1:487791-540989 GCA_013390025.1 Pitta sordida | reverse complement strand
GTTTAAGAGAAGACTCGATGAGGAGCTCAGTGACATGGCCTCGATGGTGGGAGGCTTGGATGGATGGAGCGTGGTGCCCACGGTTCCACACTTGTGACCCTGATCCCTGGGTGGGTGTTTGCTTGGGAGTTGCACCTGATGATTCTGATGGTCCCTTCCAACTCAGAATAACCTCTGAATCTACACTGAAGCTCCCTGGAATTATCTGTAGTCCAATGCCTTACCTGTGTTGGCATGACTTTACCTGCTGCAGTAGAGTCTCCTCACCAGGCTAGGAGACGTGCACGGTACCTGCCTTGACCTTATGTAAAAGTGTTACTGTTCTTCTTCTGTAAATAAGCCCAACCAACAAGGCCAAACCGGCTGCTGTAGATCTAGTCAACTTATAGTCACACTTTATTCTGCTAGTACCTAAACATTTAACATGTAGTTACTGGAGTAAAACTTGGAAGTCATTTACAGCTTTGTTATGTTTCAAATTTTCTTGTTTTTTTTCTTTTTCCCCCTAGATTGTCATATTTGTTTTTTCCTGTACAGGAGTGGTAGAATTACACAGGAGCATTAATCCATACATTTATGCACATCTTTTACCCGAAGGAAATTCCAGAGGAAACCACCAAATCTTGCAGAGGTATCATCATTCATGTCCATATATGAAGAGCACTGTGGCTACAACTGCAGAGCAGAACTGTCCTTCGTGTGTAACAATCAGTGCAACAAGAGGTTTGCTCTCATGGAGCTCAAGGTCTCATAGACTTGCCAAGCTGTTTCCTCTTCTGTAGACTGTGTAGTGAATCAGTCAGAAAATCTTGGTACTGTTGCCTGGGAAGCATCAGGAAACGCTCCTGGCTCATTCTGTGGTGTGCTCTTCCTCTGGCAGAGTGGTTAGAGCAATTCCAAGGGCCGGTAACATCCCACACTACACTGCACAGCAACTGTAGTGTCAGTGGTCAATCTTGGGCCAAAGGTAGCACCAAAAAACACGGAATAAAATTCCACAATGATCTAACTTGTAATTTGCTGCTCTTTGCGCTTCTGAAAACAATTTCTGTTAATTTTAAAAACATTTTTACAAAATCAGTTAAACAGTTAAAACACAGGACTTGAATGGATGGTCAGAAACTGTGATCTGACTATACAGGTTTCTATTTGGTATGATAAAATGGTAAAGAGATGAGTCTACAGACCTCAGTGGATTTACTGTGATGTTACTGCAAAGTAGCACAGCCACCTTGTCTATCTAAAACCCCAAAGTAAGTATTTTGTACCTGTTGCCAGGCTCACAATTTACTTACTAGACTGTAACACAGTTGCAAATTACTAAGGATTGAATCTCTGCATTAATTTGGAACAATACCATCCTAGCTCATGTTAGAGCAAAAAAAGGATAATTGGTATGTGGATACAAATTAGTGTTTAATATCCCATACAGCTGTTTACAACTGCTTAATTAAGCAGCAGTGACTTCACATTAGCATTGCTATGAAACCATAAATACACACCAGAGATAAAGGTACAACCACATTAGCCACCCTCCTCATGTCAAATCAATGCAGGTGAAATACTTTTCGTTTCAGTGTTGCATTTTAATGGTAAGGAAAAAAGTCTTCACGTTTAAAGAGGAGCTTCAGGTTTAATACGCTTGGTTTTAGTACAAGTGCCAGGATTTTATAAAAACACTACGCTCCTGTAGGCAGACAGTTTAAGCAGTAACTGTAGAGCTTTAATGGAAACTCCTAACATAAATATAATTGGAAGTCAGTGGGTCATTTTGTTTTTGGGGCCTTTACAGGAGTATCACAGTCACTTTGTACAGTAATCGAAAGTAAGTGAACCCCCACCTAAAAAAATGCAGTGCTACTGTAACACTGATGAAGTTCTAAGACACAGACTAAGTGACAAACTCTTTGTTTCATGTATTTATCAGCAGTTCTGGCACAGAGCTGCTCGTTTTCCTTTTTGATCCCCTGAAGTCACACAGATGTAGCCAAGTTGGTATTTTGAGAGGTATGTACAATCAAGACAGGCCTTGGATTAACACAACACATGAATAGAACAGAAAAATTGTACTTTAGTCAGGACTATCAGAACTAACTGTTAACCATCAGCATAAGAACACAACCTCAGTTCGTGCCATTTTTAATTATTAGAAATAATACATTGTAAAACAAAAAGTGAAAAAATTCCAGCGTGATACTTATAAACAAAGAACAAACAGAAAACAAAACCCCTTCAGTTTTGCCTGATTTATCGTACGTATTTATCATACAACAGAGCATTAATCTGAGGTAACACCACCATTAACTATTTAGTCCTTCAAGGACTATTCAAAAATTAAGAACAGTGACAGCAATGCATGTTATGTTAAAAGTGAGACTTGATTATTAAATCAAGCAAACCCCTTAGCCTGTTTAGTTAGGGATCTGTGGCTGCAAGTATAAAACTGGAAATACGTCTATACAGTAGGAACTACAGAACCTTAGGGTCCTGTGTGGCATGTTGTTAGCCCCTGACAGCACTTAAGATTATGTAAAAATCAGACATTTCAATACAGTAAAGACTTTGTTCCACACTAGCCCTTCAGAAATTTTGATTTCTGTTAGTTTGCATAAAATAGCCTAAAGAAGGATGAATTCAGAAGTCCAAATTTTGGCATGAGGTAAAACCATATGCATTTATTTCATCTGCATTTTAGATTTAGTAAGCATAAAATTAAGTACGTTGACTGCAATGAATTCAGTCATACAAGTGCAAGTCTTCAGCTAGAACGTATTTTATGGCAGTTTATTTAAAAAATGTACCAGTAAATCATAAAAGAGGGATCATGTCCATTTAACGTTTATTGAAGTATACAGGAGGTTTTCTTTAGAATCAATATGAGCATGGATATATGGCCAAACGTAAAATCTATCAAATTCAGTGAAAATTTTCTGACTTTAAATAGTAGCTGTAAGAATGACCAATATATATTCTTTGTTACAACCGCCCTCACTCTACAAGTAAAAAAAAATAATAAACATTCAGTAAACATTCTTTCCTAAGGTAGTTTCCCTTATATATCAGTGATTTATCCATTTCTTGTATACATAACTTTTTAAACATACCAATCAGTGGTTCTCACAATTGAAAAATAAAAGCACAAAAAAGTTTACACTCTTGTACAGGTAAATAAAAGATCATTTTTAATTAAACTGTATATCCTTAAGGGCATAGTATAGTTTCAATTTCATTACCTATTACATAATTAACTTCTTACATACAAATATTGACATATTTGGCTTGTGCTTCAAAGCCGTTGTGTCTGTAAGTCCATGTCAATGCAACTCATAACTTGAAATCAGTGGGGACATCTTTACTGCTGCTGGGCTTAACCTGTTCGTGCAACATGGTCTCTTCTGAGCTCATTGTGGCACTGCACTTTTCTGTGGAGTCGTCTGAGTCTGGATCCATTCCTTCAGGACAGGGAAGTTTGAGAAGTTCTTCCCGTAACTGAGCTGTATGACGCTGAATATACAAAAGAAGTCAGTGTGGAAGGCCACAGTTAAAACAAGACTTCTCACAGTGTTAGACAATATAAGGCAGGACACAAGAGTAAGCAGAAAAGGTTTCAAAGTAATGTTTCAGTGACTGAATCAACTTCTCCCCTGTACTTAAGGATTGGTATTTTCCATTTAGTGACAGAATAATTACCAGCTGCTGCTAGAGTCAAAGGCAGGCAACAGAACTGCAGCCAACAAGTGCATCAGTATAAATGCTATGCTATTTGTCTTGAGGTGATCACAGCAGAAACTGGCTTGGACTAGGTAGGTCATACAGTCAAAACAAATTTATAAAGAGTTCATGACCAGATCTCTTACAGAGACACATATGTAGAGATTTGTACACTGGTAACAGTAACTTATAGTAATTCCATTTTGAAGACCAGTCACATTGAAAGAATGCAATTCTAGCAATAGAAAAAAATAAAGCCTTTAAAATTTGCATCTCAGGGGAAGAAAACATCAAACACAAGTTTGTTGTCTATGTAGTCACAAAATACACATATGATAATACTTGGCTAGGAAGGCAGAAAACATTTCTAATGGTTATAACTCAAGAAGTTAACATGAGTAAAATTGACTGTAATGGACCACAGCTTAGTAACTGTGCTTGTCTACTCTAAAAGCTTGTTTTCTGGCAAGGAATTGGTTCTAATACGACTTTATCAGTAATCTCTACACACCCTTAGAGTGAATGAAAAACCCTCTCTGTATCTTACACAAGTATTACCAGAAAAATAGGCAGGACAAGTGATAAAGTAAAATGCAACTTGTAGAGAAAAAACACTGAGAAAGTAGAGTGCACATACATTTTATCTCTTGACATCTAGGAAACTTAGGTTTGTTTATATGCTTGAAAGATGCTGGGGTTTTCTACGTACCACCATTATAAAACTGTTTCTGAGTTTCATGGCTAATTTTATTGCCATTTATCATCTTTGGATTAAAGAATATGAAATTATAAGTCTCACCTTTAGAGCTGCTGCATGATGGGACATAGTCCTGCCTACCCGTTTGTCACTGCTGTACTGCTGTATGTCTGCTATCCACTCCTCACACTGAGCCATGATCTCCACTCTTTTCAAGTAAAAGTGTTTGTGGATGACCTGCAAGAAAACATTTCCATGGATGGAAGAACCATATACATCAACAATACCAAATCTGCAAAACTGTATGGGTCTAACTGAATATAAGGAAAAAAAAACAGTATGAGGATAATTCAGCACTGAACCAGGCTAGAGATAGATCATGGAATTTCTGTCCTTGGAAGCTTCTAAGACCCACCTGGAAAAAGCCCTGAGGAGCCTGGTCTGAATTCAGCTAATGCTACTTTAAGGAGTTTGTTGGCCTGTGTGTCACTTCCAGTGTGTGCATGAATCTAAGATTTGTGTGCAGCCTGCCTTTTCAGCAGTCACTTGTGTTAGCTGGGTACAGGGTGCATGAGAGCCAGGAATACACCAAGTAAAATAAAAAGTGATAGCAGATTGCTACACACATTCTTCAGTTCAAAGATGAACTTACTACACAGGCACNGTACTCAAGATGTGGTCTGACCAGCGCCGAGTACAGGGCAAGGACAACCTCCCTAGTCTGACTGACCACACTGTTCCTAATACAGGCCAGGATGCCACTGCCCCTCTTAGCCACCTGGGCACACTGCTGGCTCATATTGAGTTTCCTGTCAATCATTACTCCCAAATCCCTCTCCATTTCGCCACTCTCCAGCCACCCATCCCCCAGTCGATAGCGGTGCGTGGGGTTGTTATGTCCAAAGTGAAGAACCCGGCACTCAGACTTGTTAAATCTCATTATTGGAGTCTGCCCATTTCTCTAGTCTGTCAAGGTTCCTCTGAAGGGCCCTCCTACCCTCCGGCAGTTCAACATTTGCCCCCCATGTACAGACATTTAAGTTCACACAGGGGCAGAGTTGCATATAGATGGTGCGAAGGCTTTATTTGTTTCCTTCACTGTCCTATTTCAACAGAGGAGCACAGGTCTTCCCCTGTCACCAATCACTGGCTGCCTGAACAGAAAACATATAAGCAGAAACCCTGTCAACAGTATGAGCATAGGCAAATAAAATGCTTCTGCAGAGAGAGGAAAGATCAAAATGGGCTGCTACGGAAGACATGCAACCAGTTACATTCCTTAGGCAGAGGCACCACCTCTGGGGATACTAGAATTCCCAGATACTAACAGTATTGAGCTGAGCTTCCCACAGTTTGGATAGGAGCCAGTATTTACTGCAGATTAAGTTAGGTACTTAAGTCCATCCTTGAGTTTAAAAAACCTAACCAATCAACACTCATACAAAGTTGTGAAACTTTACTTGGTCTTGGCTTTGTCTTAAACAGTTCTCTAAAACTCTGAATGGTGAAAGAAACAATGAAATCAAAGAAATTTTGTTGAGCACTGAGAGTTCTTGGCAATATTGCAACATAATTGGCGAAATCGTCTCTCCCTCTGGAGGCTAGAGAATACAGCTGCCTGTCTAAAGAGAAACTGCATATGGAAAGCATAATTGACTTCAATGCTGGATGCATTCCTTAAATCCATAATGGAGCTTGGAAGAACTCCCAAAGATTGGCAGTTCAGATCTCCTGAGTTAATCTGATGTAGGACACTAAAGAGAAGAGGGCTCAGATTTTTGAAGACAAGAGATCTCAGGACGTATGTTCTTAGACTTCAGTTTTCAGGATGCCTTTGCATTTATGTTACTGGGTTGATGTTCATCACTGTTAAGGTTTCTACAAAAAATCTAGAGGTCTTAACAACAAGTGGGTCTCACAGTGAAGTGCTCAGATAATCCAAGAGATGTATTTTCATTTGGATGGAGCCACAGATGGTATTTAGCATTCTTCCAAAAGCTGCCTTTTTTCATACCAGCAAGCCAAAAAGTTGAGTTGCAGATTAAGTACAATGTTGCTGAGACACTTTTGAAGGAAGCTGCAGTAACAGTAACTTGGGATTCAGTTTCCAAGTGCTACAATATTGCGAACCCTTCATTTCTGTATATGTGAGAAGAAACTTGGAGCATTATTGTCAGAGAGACTACTGCTTTCTAATTGATTTGAAGAATCAGAAATTGACAAATTTAGTGTGTTAGGTAAGGGCATAGAGATTTAGGGATTTTAGTGAATTAGTGAATATTTAGTGAATTTCTAGTGAATTTTAGAAGGATTAGTAGACTTTAGGATCATTCAGAAGGCCTGAGAGTTAAGGTTGAATATTAAAGGTGTCTTGCAGGCTGTGAAGGTAAACAAACGGGAATGTTAGCCAAAACACGGGAAAAGAATGTAAAACATTGGAGCTAATTGGTTGAAGAACTCATAGCAAGTGACATAATGCTGTAAAAATGAATATTCATTGGGCAATTGGCATATGGATGAGGCAAGGGGATAAAAAGGGGTGACAACTGGGGGGCGGGCTCTTTTGGCACCTGGCAGTGGCAGAGGGCACTGCTGGCCCTTTTCCCTGGCTCTTAGGCCAAAATAAACTTTTCTGTAGCATGCAACCAATTGCCTTGAGTCCTGACTGATTTTCTTCAAATCATAATATCTTTAATTAATTTCATCTTACATTAATTTGAGTACTTCTTTTGCCAAAGCGGTATCATTACATCATTAGCTAGAAGAAAAGGACCTCTTAGCAGAGGTTATTTGATTATGTGTCACCATATTATCACAGTCTTCTAGTTACTGAGTGTCTTGGTGTGTCTGAATGGAAATACTTGCTTCAAATCCATGTTTCTTGCGAAAATACTTCTGTTAGTTATGCAGACTAATGAGCACTGAGTGCCCATTTCTGGGGCTGATCAACAGTTCTTATAGGCAACTTAGAAGGTACCACTCGGCATTAAGAATGAGCTGAACTGAGTGAACCATGTTTTATCAAACTGTGTACCAAGCCTCTGTTCAGTTCAGTCCCAACCTGAGTGCATTCCCATTTCCCAGAAAACAATCTGTGAAGTTAGTTGCACCCTTATTCACTTCAGTCTCTTGAGTCAGTTACCCCAGGCTAAAACCATGCACGATGTTTCCAAATATTTGCATTATTCTTAACAGCTCAAACAAGAGAAATATTTACTGCATTTCCCAAAACCCACCTCCTTAAAACATGGTGATGGGTTTCTCATTTGTTCAAGCATTGCCCACTTGACTGTTGCTTGTCGTATATTTCCATCATATTCTCTGGAGCTCTGGGTACCGCTTGGAGTACCTCTTGATCGTTCATAACCTGGTTCATTAAAATAGGGTTCCGCTACCAATATTAGGGATTGGACAGACACTAACACCTGTTAAGAGAAGAAACAAAATATTAAAATTGTGCTACTCAAATATTTTTACAAATGTACATAGTTCTCACCTTATATGCAAACCCCACTTCTATTGCAAAGTACTTGCATTTTTAACACAGGCTATGTGCAAGCAGAGGATGTCCAAGCCTTCAAACTGAAACTTTAACTACATGTAAAAAATCACAAAGTCCTGTGACTGTGTATTTAGCTCAAACACTGAGAAAATGACAAATGTAGGTCAACCCACCTGCCAAAACCCCACAAAGATAAAAATAAACGTAGAAGACAGTATTTAAAGGAGATGTCTGATTGCATCCTTTTGTAGAAAAAAGTGCATTCGGTGAGGACTCAGACAACAATTTTGATTTTTTTCCTGTGTCTGAGCTTGCAAATTCTTTTAAATTTGAACTAGATAGAAAAGGAACAAGGGAGGTGAAATGGCAGGTGAACCATTGAAATTAAACTTGATCTACATACTCTCCCATTTTTTATTTCAAATACATTTCAAATGTTCTTAGTCCTTTCATTTCATATTCTTCAAACAAGACTGTGTCAAATGCCATTTAAAAAATCTCTTAGTACTTCTCCTAAGATAGGGAAAAAAATCTTTTCAGTACTACGTCAACCAAGTGCACCAACTCTTCAGTGACTAGGAAACGACAGTTTCCCCCCCTTCAGTGTTACTATCCACACATGTGGGAATAGATGCTTACATAACTACAAGGCATTTACTGATGTACTCACATGCTCATAAAACTAGGAATTAAACAGATACATAGAGTCCTCAGGAATTCAAATGTATATGCCCAGCATATTCATGATTTGATGGCTTGCTGAATTTTTCTGGTATTAAAATGTTCATCCCTGTCAACTAGCTTTTTTATTAAATGACGGATAGATTTTTCTTCCATACTTAAGACCAAGTCCAGAAACAATTTTAGGGATTACAATTCTGTGACACAAACTTAGTTCTGAAATGTTACGAATTCAAACAAGGTGATTTGAACACTTACATTTCCTCAATAATTGAAAAGCTGATGATATGTTACAGACCTAGGAATGGCATTTCCAGCACTGGGCATATTTAGGTGCAGTCAGGCCAGTTGTTTCTGGACCCGACTCTTCTCCCAGTCTAGATACAAATAATAGCAGCCCAGTTTGTGAATTTCAATATGGAAGACAAAAGTCCTCCTTTTTCTTCATAGCTACAGAATGTACAGCTCACATCAGCTAGATACTATGCCAGTGACAATTCAAAACTTGGGCTCCTTCACAGGGCAGTCCCCTGATAACTAGTTAGTTGTGCTCTATGCTTACATGTGGTACTCTCCTGGAGTTTCTCTTGTAGCAAAGCCAGCACGGAAGCACTCCTGCTTTCCATACTCTCTGCAATGTGTACTCACTCCATAGACACAATGCCAAAACAGTAACTTGTAACAAAGAAACAGTCCAAGAACCAGCTGAATGACTGAGGTTAACCTCAGTCCCACCACCACCTCATAGGAACCCACTCTCAGTCCTTTAGGTGCCATGGCACTTTGTTTGTGGTTGTGTAGTGGCTGGGCTTTACTTATAGCACACAAGGGCAATCTAGGGCAGCCAAGTCTATCCTGATTGGACACATAACTGTGTGGTGGGAAATGTGAAGTAGCATCCCTCACTGGGTTGAGAAGGAAAATTAAACAAGTTTTTCTGTTCCTCAGGCAGGTGCTCGAGGTGGCTGCTGGTACATGGTACAGTGTGCACCATCACAGTCTCCGGTACCTGCCCAGCACTCAGCTAGAAGCAACCATGGCTATTTAGCATTAAACAGGTTCACAGGTTATTCTGAGTTGGAAGGGACCCACGGGATCATCGAGTCCAACTCCCAAGTGAACGCCCACCCAGGGATCAGGCCCACAAGCGTGGAACCATGGGCACCACGCTCCATCCATCCAAGCCTATCCTATCCAACCATCTAGACCATGTCACTGAGCACTTATCGAGTCTTTTCTTAAACACCTTCAGGGATGGCAACTCCACCACCTCCCTGGGCAGTCCATTCCAATGAGGGATCACTTCCTCTGTGAAAAACCTCTTCCTAACATTCAATCTAAACCTCCCCTGGCGTAGCTTAAGGCCATGTCCTCTTGTTCTGGTGTCATCAGCTTGGGAGAAGAGACCTACACCCACCCATCCATCCAAGCCTATCCTATCCAACCATCTAGACCATGTCACTGAGCACTTATCGAGTCTTTTCTTAAACACCTTCAGGGATGGCAACTCCACCACCTCCCTGGGCAGTCCATTCCAATGAGGGATCACTTCCTCTGTGAAAAACCTCTTCCTAACATTCAATCTAAACCTCCCCTGGCGTAGCTTAAGGCCATGTCCTCTTGTTCTGGTGTCATCAGCTTGGGAGAAGAGACCTACACCCACCGTGATTCTGTGACTGCAACCTCCCCTCAGGTGCTTCACAAATCAAGTTCCAGCAAGCAAATGGCCCCTTATGACACCAAAAAAGGGAGAATATTAACGCAAATGTGCTAAGCCAAGGTAGAATACCTCAGGGCCAAGGCTTCGGGTTACAAAAGGTGTTCTGGTGATCTGTGGCCTTTATGCATGAATGGAAGTTGTTGGGTTTTGCTTTTTAAAAATTTTGCATTTAAGATCTTTGTATTTTTTAAAGTAGCCATGGTAGAGAAATTTAACACTATGCAGCATTGAACTTTCTGGACCTGAATAAGCAGTTAATACCTTGAATCATAATTATAATGAATAAGAAACTCTAAACCAATCTTCCAGTTTCATTGGGTTATAAAAGTTAATTTCTGAATTATTTTGGGTGGTCTGACAATAGTTCAACCTCTGAGCCAGAAAAAACATGTAGAGCTTAATTCTTTCCAAGCAACTGATTTAGTCCTACAGCTGTTTTCCATTTAATAGCTATAAACTGTTTTCTCCCAGTATGACGGGGATGGGACTTTTTCCAACAGTTTACATATTACTGTTTTCATAATGAAACTCTAAAAAAAACTTGTAAATGTTAAACTTAAATGTTGCCTGTGATTTCTAACAACCAAATCTAACGATTTAATCTAAGAAAAAGGACTCTAGTGAAAATAAGACTTCCCAATACTTGCACTTTTCTGCACCGATTTTACAGTTAAAGTCCAAAATTACTCTTGATTAAGGAGAGTAATGTACCTTGGGAAACTTACACTATGTAACGAAGTATTGGATATCTATCCCAGTGTTTGATCACCCTCATAGTGAAAAAGTTTTTCCTAATATTTCATCAAAATTTCCCACATCCAATCTTTGGTCGACTGGTACTTGTCCTTGTGCTCTGAATCTGTAAGAGGTGCCGGGCTCCATCTTCTTTATCCCTTCCCCATTTAGATACTGAAGACAGCAGTAAAATCTCTGCCATTGGTCCAGCCACTTTTCCACCCCCTTATAATACACATCTCACCAATTACTCTACAAGATGCTACGGGAGACTGCACCTTGCTGAAGTCAAAGTGAGCTACATCCACTGGTCTCCCTTTATGCAAAGCAGGCATCTCCCTGTAGAAGGTAAGGCTAAACTCTGTTCCTGCCCAGTAAATCCATCCTGGCTGTTCTCAGCCACTTTCTTGTCTTTCAGGTACTTGAAAAGAGCTTCCAGAATTACTTGTTGCATAATCTTCCTGAGGACAGTGTTGATAACCCGCTGGCAAAGGACCGTGGATTCACTAATCCAGAGTTAAGAGGGTCTCTGCTCCTGAGACAATATAGATGACTGATATAAATGAAAAAGATGGAGTTTAAATTGTTTCCTCTGTGTTTACTACCTGTACTACTGGTAACCATGAATTAGGATTGGAATTTATAATCTGGCTGAAATCTGGAAACAAACTCAAATCCTACATCAGGTAACTCTCAAGGTGCCTCCTTGGGTTTCGAAGATATCTTCTATAAACTTAACTCATGGTTACCAAACTGAACCTGGATGAAACACCTGATCATAGAGCGAACCCGTTACTCGCGGGCTGTTGGGTCTGGTCCACCTCGCGCGAATAGTGAAATCTGCAAAGATAGCGAACCCACTATGTAGTTGAGTACGCCATGCCCGTAGCCACGCCCCCTCCCCATATAAGGTCTGGAGGATGGTCCTGAGAGTGGGACTTGTCTCAGTTGTCTGGCTGTGTTACGCCGAGGCGGGCGAGCGCTGGAGCAAGGGGCAAGGGCCGGGCGCTGACTGTTGAGCGCCAAGCCGCAGGACCGGTGGCGACCGCCGAGCCTCGAGCTGTGGGGCTGGCCCTGAGCGGCGAGCGCTGAGCCTCGAGCAGTGAGCGCCGAGCCCCGAGGCCAGCCCTGAGTGGCAGGCACGGCCCCTGGCACACAATGGCACACACGCAATGGCAGCCCCATCACCCCATCTTGTAGCCCGGCGGAGGACAATTCCAGCTGTGCAAAACCACACATTTACACTAAATGCACCCTGGCCGCGCCGTGCCGGCTCCCAGCTGGGACCAATTTACATATTCGTGAGCAGACGGGGCCCGCTGTGCTCACCCTGCGATCGGCTGTGCTTGCAGCGCAAGTGGCAGGGCTGGGGGCCGAGCCAACTGGAGTCCCGGTACATTCTGTGCACACGCCGAGGTCACACAGCTCGCGGAAAAATCACCCGCAAATACTGAAGCTCGCAAATAGTGGATCGCGAATACACGGGGACTCACTGTATTAGTTGCATCTATCATTAGTGTCTGCATAATGGCTTGTAGTATAATTCAAGGATATAGCAGTTGCCCATCTTATGGTTTAATGTTGAATATAATTGGGAGAGATTAGACAAGACTGAATTTTTTGTCAAATCTCTAGGACGGGAATGATGCCTTAAGATTTCTTATACACTTGGTATTTCTGGATTTTAGCACAGCTGCATGGTGTCTCACACTTAGGATGGTAAAAAACCTCTTTCCCACAGTCTATGAAATGTTGTGTAACGTTCTTTTGTGAAAAACAGATTCTAGCAAGGACATCCTGTTTGGGACATGAAACTGGAAAGAAATTAGAAGATATGGGGTAGACAAGGCAAGATAGAAGGCCCAAAACTCCCTGGAGAAGCTCCAAGGGGCAGACCTGGGGCACTGGACGAGGGATGAATGATTCTGGGATTGGATGTATCCATTGGATATGACAATTGATTAGTATTGAAAAAGGGATACTGGTGCTGTGGTGAGTGTGCACGTCTATGTAAACTGCAGACCTGGAAGCTTCCACTAAAGACCAGCTCTTTATCCTTGTTGGGGAAGGTTTTTCTCTTCCAGGCAACAGCAGCTCCCCACATGCTCTCTTGCTGGTCTTGAAGCTGAGAGTGAGATTTGCCAGGAAGGTCTCTTGATTGTTCTCACTTTCAAAGATAAGAGCTGATGGCTCTGCAAGGATATCTACTTGCTCCTTCAGCTCCCCTGGATGGCTTGGGTTTGGTTCCAAGAACATGTGGGTCCTAGAAGCTTGAATATAGTTTCCTCTATTATGGGTAATTCCTTATTCTCACAGACCTTCCAAGTCAGGGCTCAGAGACATGGGAAAGCAGACTTTATCCCTAAGAGTGAGGTAGAGATGACCTGTGCCTTTCCTATGTCCTTGTCAGTAGGTTTCATGCTGCACTAAGCAGTAAGAAAACCTAAGGAAAATTTCTTCTGCCAGTATACTTACAAAAAGTTTTTCTTGTTCCTCTTTATATCCCTCACCATTTCAGATCCCAACTGACCTTCAGTTTTCTTAATTTCTTTCCTGAATGTTTGGCTAATGTTCTTTTACTTCTCACAAGTAGCCCACCCCCTCTTTCCACCTTTCGTGTACTTGTTTTGCAGTTTAGCTTAGGCAGGAGTTCTTGTTCACCCATGGTGGCCTTCCCCCTCTCTTGCTTGACTTCCACACACTGGAACAGATCATTCTTGACCTTTCAGGAGACTGATCAATCTGCTCTCCAAAGCCAAATCCTGAACAAGCTGAAATCTGTTCTGCTGAAGGCAGTAATTTTACTGTGCTGAAACAGAAACTGTACAGTCTTCTAGGATTTGGAACAAAAAATATACCTTATGCTATGTAATTACTCCAAAGAAGGAATAAATTCAGAAACTGCCATAGGAAAGAAGCCATTGCAGGCTTTACTTTTACTTAATGTTTGTGCTTATGAGTCAGTGCATTCCTATGAAATAAAGCTGAAAATTATAAGGACTCTATGTCCTTATAACTGTATTTAAAAGGACTAAATGTCCCAATAAATTCCACTCTAATGTAACACTAATTGTTTTCCAACATAGCTTACCTACACTGCAACTCCCTTCAGCTGTATTCCTGTATCCTCTGCTCACTTGCAGGAGCACAGTTACACTCTGCATTGTGTACTACACCTTCTCATCTCTCACAATGTGGAGCCTCTTTTGTCTTTACCATAAAAAGCCTGTGATAATTCCAGGAGATGACATCATCCTCCAACCCTTTTTTTTGTTTAATTTTAAAAAACAAAATATGTACTTCAACCATCTGAGCAGAATTGGTGCAGGAACATCCTGCACACATGGACAGTTGCTCTTCAAGACAAGACCAATACGAATACTCATTGGAAAGAGCATTTGAAGAACTTGTCTACTCTGCAGTGTTCATTTTCTATTGTTCCATGGATGTTTTCTGGACTTTTGTCCTATTTATGTTTATTTGAAGAGGAAAATTCTGATTTAAAAGTTCTAGAAAAAGAATCCTTAGGACCCAAAGACCACTTACTACTTCCAAATGACATAAGAATAGAAAGAAGAAATTGCCCACCTGCAAAAAACTTGATGTTTGGGGATTCCATTTCTCTTCTGGCCTCCCATGCCATGTATTAAGTATGCTTAAACACACCTGAAAAGATGACATTATTAATGTCACAAATACATCTTATGCCAAAATTGTTCTTCTTGGACAGAATGTTAACATTATGTTCATTTTCTTTTTAAAAGCTTTTGTATAACTTCATTCTGAAAGACAAATTTATTTCCTATCACAGAATCAATTAGGTTAGAGAAGACCTCAGAGATCACAGAGTCCAACCTGGGGCTAAACACCACCATGACAACCAGATCATGGCACTCAATGCCCCATCCAGTCTTTCCTTAAACACCTCTAGGGACTGTGACTCCATCACCTCCCTGGGCAGCCCATTATAACTCTTTAACACTCTTTATGTCGATAAATTCCTCCTAATGTCCAACCCAAACCTCCTCTGGTGCAGCTTAAGACTTGTTAGATCTAACACAGGAACCAAGCTGACCGACCTTGCCATCGTTGTAGAGGTTTGGATTAAATCTCACGCTGTGGCCTCCAGTTGTTTCCAGGTTTACAAGTGGGGGAGAATTAGGATAGTCTTGTGGGAAATACACATCAAATTCAAAGCAGCCATTCGCGTAAGGGGTGTCTGCAGGACCAGTAATAAGAACCTACCATCATGAAAAAAGAGAAAAAGAACACTTAACACCCTCATCCTTATATTTATCACACAGTTGAGATTTGATAAGTTATAAGAAGCATTTTATTTCCACATGCTACTTAGAAGAAAATATTATAAGATATAATCATGAGCAGGCTGTCAGTCCATTCATTTTGATACTGCGGGTGAAGCCCTCTGTGAACATTTCTTTCTCCACATTACAAATGAAAAGCAAGACCAAAGAGCTAAAACTCTTCTCCCTGTTTGACACTATTAAACTTCAGGTCCAAGGACACTTAGTGTACTTCTCCATATCCACTGCCTACGACTTAAATGGTCATATGCACAGCTACACTTTGACCACAACAGAATAACAAAATTAAACTTTTCCCTTCGGAACAGCTGCAAAAGAATGAACCTTGTTCTGTGAAGTCTCCTTGGCTGATATAAGACTCCTGGGGCAGATGGACTCACCTTGCCCTTGACAAGTTATCAAGAAATCATTAACACACTCAAATCCACCACTCCCGCTAACATTTGTACAGCAATTAAAGTAGATGTGAAATACTTCTGTTTTTAACTTAGATCTAAAGCACCTTCTTAAACATTTGTATGGCAAGTTGAAGAGTGGAATGAAAATAGCCTTGCTTCTTTACCTTCATTATGTCAAGCCGCTCCTCATCACAGCGTACGAAAACACTGGATGAAGATGAGAGAGGCAGTGAGGTTGAAAGAGTCACAGCTTCTTGAGCAAGACGTCGGGCTCTGGCAGCACTGTTGGCGTCACTTGCATTTTTTACCTGAGACATGTAGTGGTAATTTACTTTAAAAACCAATTTTCCATCATCATCTTCAGAGACCATTTCAAATGTATCTAGAAGAGAAGAAAATTTTAATGCATCAGGAAAGGAGTGAAGTTAAGAATGAATTAGTTCGGAAAGCTATCAGCTACTCCAGACCAGGAATAAAATGATACTTATGAATACATAATATGAAACACTAATAATGGAATCTGCATGACCTCAAGCACCAGTGGTATTTACTCGTATGCCGGTTGTAATGTTATTAAAGAATCAAAAATTACAGTGGAGCTGCTTTTCTTTAATCACTTGCTACACAAAATCTGCAGCTAGAGGGTAAAGCTCCCACTACAAACCTCCCTATGTTCTACTCTTGGCATATAGTCCACGAACATTGGAAGGAAAATTGCTTACAAATACAACAGCAAAGAAATGTGACTGCAAATGCTGTCACTGCAACTCACAAAATACCCAGAGAACATGTTTTTGCAATAATTTTATAGCCATTTGTGGATAAGGTACTGTTAATTACGATTTGGTTTTTTGGTAACACATTCCCTTTATGGCCCAAGTAAGTATTGCCATCACATTTTCCAAATGCAAAACACGGCACTCCATGAAAGGATACAATGAACCGTACCACAGTTTCATTTAAAAAACATTTTCATTTGGATTCTATTCTATTTAAAAAATAAAAGCTACATTATATGGAGCCATATATGAGCTTTAAAAAAAATCAAACAGCATTTAAATGTAATTTTGAGAACCAAAAGACTCACAAATCATTACTACAATGAAAATATGAACACCATTATTGAATTCATTTGGTCCCTTGAATTACTCCAGTGTATGCTTAAAATATTTCTTACTAGTTCAAAGAGTGCACAAGTTTGTAGCCTGAAAATGCAGACTTGTATGATTCTCCATAAGCGAAAATTACTAGTGGTCACATATGTAAAATAGTTAACTTATAAAATAATCAGAGATCCGTCCAACAGAACACATATTTCTTCAGTGTCTGCTTTCTAAACACAAACATTTATACTTCTCAACTTACCAAACTGGAGTTTTTTCATGACAGCCACATACTTTTCTTCAAGAGACCGCAAAACAGTCAAAGGCTTGGGCTTCACTGCAGCCTTTTTGGAGTATTCAGCCATCTTCTTTTCTGTTATATAAAACGGGATGATTATTTGTAGGTAACTGTAAATCTGAGACAAGCACAGCAAGCGTTTAGGGATTATCTTAATTTGAAATGACACTTAGTGTTTACATTCTATTGTAGAGAAATCTCAAAACTGGGCATCACTCAGGACATACAAATCTCTTTTTTCTCACCACTGTTTATTTCATTATCTGAACAGCTTGAAGTAAATAAAGGTCATAATCTCATCTCAGAAATAATTCATGACTGCTGCTATGAATATTCTTTTATTGTTTCTTCTAATTTAAAACAGAAAGTATGACATACGCTTGTGCGGACGGCTAGTCCCACATGTATCCTTGGACTCTCTCAGAAGCTGATTATACTTGCCTTTATAAAATCCACTCCTTGATTCAGCTACTTAATCTTAGTTTTCTTTACTAGAAAACTAGATGCTCCTTTGAACATCAGCAAGTTCAATACATGCTTTAGATTTTTGTTCTGCATTCAAGAGTTAACCTAATTCCTAAAACTCAGTTTTAACAGAAAAGACCTTACTATTAAAAGTCATGTATTTTGTTTTCTGCTAAGAAAAATAGTAGTAAAAAAGGTGCCACATAACTGCGCTGAAAGTTGTGAGGTGTTCTCTAACTACTAACTTGAATTATTCTGTTTCATAATCAAAACATCTAAGACAACCACATGGTTCCAACCACCTTTAAAAATGCAGTCAGTGACTGGGGACAGGAAGGAAGTATTTTGTCTTGCTTTTAAGCTGATTATGTTATCTGTTAATGACTGTGTTACAAATAAACACTATACAGGACTTAGAAAAGTATTTCTACTTTACCTTGGTTTGCTTGGCGCAAACTGGTGGTAGCAGCATAAACTATCTCTGCAGTCTTTTGGATGTCTGGTACCAAAAGGGTCAGTCCCTCTGGTTCTTGATCGGAACTATCTGGTTTTACTCCTGCTTTAGCTTTGTCTTTTTTAGACCTGTATGGGGCAGAGAAACAGGATACAGTATGAGGGAGTATTTTTCAACCAGTCACACAGTACTCAGTGTATTTGTCAACAGGGAAAAATACCAAAGATAAAGCATGAAGATTAAAACAAGCCTTCTGAAATGGAATATGTATCTCCAGGTTCATCAGTGAATGTAGTGATCTCCTGTGCCAACACTGACCATGCTGTCTTGCTCAGACAAACAGATGTACATCTAACAGAAGAGTAAAAATATGAACACAAAGCCAGCGATACCAGTAGAGTAGTTTCTGCTTCAGCCTTTTAGTACAGTGATCCCCCATTACTCGTGGGCTGTTGGGTCTGGTCCTCCTCATACAAGTCCTGGAATCCGCGAGAACAGCGACCCCACTAAGTATTCGGGTACGCCACGCCTGTAGCCACACCCCCTCCCCTAATAAGGTCTAGAGGACGGTCCTGAGGGTGCGGCTCCCTCTGTAATGCCTCATTAAAGCAAAGGAAATGCCCTTTGCCACCTCCCAGCTCCAGGAAGGGAGCTTTTCCGAGCAGAGAAATCGGCACGGCTGGTAGCCGGGAAGCCAGTACTGCCCCCACAACTGCCCGAAAAAACGAGTGGGTGCGGAGCCTCCTGTCACTGTCCTTTCCCTGCCGTGTCTCTGCTGGGTTTTTTTCTCAGGGTTTTTAATTGGGGTTTCTGGTTGCTGCTGTGTGTCTCTTTTGTTCAAACACAGCAGAGGCAGCACGCCTCTCCAGAGCGGGACTCTGGGGGAGGCTTGGGGAATGAGTTCAGTGCTGGCCGGGGCGGCACCGTGGTGCTGTACAACGGGAGCAGCAGCTGAACAGGCTGGGACAGTCCCTGCTGTTCAAAGGGGCTGCTTTGTTTGGGGTTTATTTTTCCAGGAATGTAACAGCCCTGACCAAAGCTTTTCTGGCAAGAGTGGGGGTGAGCAGGCAGCACTGATCCAGCTGCCCCAGGATGGAGCATGTGGCAGCCACAGTCTGTCTCTCGCTGGGGCTGTCTGCAGGAGCGTGAGCGACCAGTGGCTGTGCAGGACGAAAAGAGCTCGTGGCTCTGTGATCTGCTCTTGCAGCGGCTCCTAAGATGTGCAGGGCAGAGACGGACTCGGGAGCCTCCGCACCACTGGAGCACAAATGCGTCCCTGCGCCGGGAGCGCCTGCAGCCCCGCTTCTCCCTGAGCCTCCTGCCCATCTGCAGCTCTCCCCTTCCCTCTCCTACCCTCCCTCTGCCCCACACATTCTATAAGGGAACTTTTTATTTTATTTTGGGCAGTGAGGGGGGTTCCGGTGCCACCACTCTGATGTCAGGAGTCTGCGTCACTGGCATCGGGACCCGCCGGACTATGCTCTCTGTGTTCCGCTGGTGCCGGCAAAGCTGAAATGTGATGCCGAGTCAGTGGCTCCACTCCTGTCCACCGCCACCCCAAGGTCGGCATTGGCAGAGGCAACCATACCCCGCCATCTCCCGATCTGCTCCCGCGCCATGCTCCGTGCCGTAAGTGCCGGCATGGTGCTGGTCCCTTTGTGCTGTGGCAGCGTGGCAGCACTCCCAGCTTCACAGAGATGGGTCCGGCTCCCCTTTCTCCTGAACGGTGAGAATGAAGCATGTATGGCAAGTCTGGTGGGCAGTGACAGCCGGGGGGGACCAATTATATATTCATAACCTCATTATATATTCACGAGCTGATGGGTTTGCGGTACATTCTGCGCACGTGCCGAGGTTGCACAACCCGCTGAAAAGTCACGCGCAACTATTCGATCTTGCAAATAACGAATCACGACTGTGCAGAGGATCACGGTACTGGATTGTTACACTGCATGCTGACCTTATGTTTGCACCCCTTCACAGTTAGAAAAGCTTACAATATAACAGAGATCATATCATGAATGTGGATTTCATCCATGCAGATCCTCATGCAAAACTAAGTCCTAAACAGGTAGTAAGGTACTCTTTCCTGCTACATAATGCACTCACAACTATTGAAAATACACTAACGGTAAACGTCTACAAAACCTCTGGTAAAAATTCACAGCATGTAAGGAATGACAACCCAGGCATCATGGAAGAGTGGATCGAAGGTTAACTTTTATCTCTCTGCAGTTCTCTTGTCAGCTACAGAAATTTAGACCTTTCATTTCAATACACAGTGTAATGTAACATAATTTTACAAGTCTTAAGATATAGAAGGCATATAGATGATGTTGGATGTTTATAATCCAAGTATTGCAAATTAAAATGTCAATTTAAACACCTTGAATTTTTATAATGACAAATACAGTATATACAAAACCTGTTGTTTGATAGAAGCTAGTTGCCTAGTATTTTAAGATATATTTATATATTTAAATTGTGACAATCCAGTCTTTACTAGCATTTATAGTCAACTGTTGAAATGCATGCAATGGTATTTGACGTGAAACTAACCTAAATGTGCATATTTAAAAGCTTTGATGTCTTAAGAGCTGGCATAAATTTACACTGTGATCCTGTAAAACTTGAAAGATGCTAACAGCCCCCAAATTGTTTTTATTATATTTATAAATTTTTTGTTTCAATAGCACTTGTTCATTTTAAGACCCAAACAAGCTCAACAGCCAAGATGCAGATTTTCTCTTTCCCACTACCATACCTAGGAGCAAACCAAAAAACACAATCTACACAAGAAAAAAAAAGCAGCTTAATGCCTTGATATACCAAATATACATTCTGTATTTTAATCTAGACTGAAATTATGCATAATGAATGAGTCTCTAAACTATTCAGTAGAGGTGATTACAGCAAGACTGAATACAGTCTTTGTATTCTACCTAATCAAATGAGAACATCCCTCCAGAGTATTAATAACGGAATTCATTACTGCAGCACGGTACATTTTCCTGTTCCAGATTTAATCCAAAAGGATGTTAGCCCCTTCAAGCAATGATGAGCTTCTAAATTCTCAAAGTTAGGAGGAAACCACCAGAATGAAGACAGGGATAATTTGAGGAACAATTTCAGACAAATAAGCAGCAGCTGCCTCCCCCTTTCATAAAGTCCAAAATCCTTGTTGCTGCATTTTTCCTTGGGGAAAGCTAGCCAATGTTTTTAAATAACCTACTAAGCACATTCAGAAATGTGTATTTAAAGTAACTTAACCCCAGTGATAACTTGTTTTAACATCACTGACATGCTAGCAGCTACCAGTCCCAGGAAAGGCATACAGATTTAGATCTGCCTGCTATTCATGTAGAAGCCTTAAGGTATTTGCCACAAAACCCTTGGAGAAATTCTGGCTAAAGTGAAATATTAGCGGACTTTATCCAAGAGAAAGATGTGTGAAAAGCAATAAAAATGTGAAGGTATTGAAATGAAATAAATTCTTACAAATTCATTTTCAATACAGTTATTTTGTAGGTCTTTCATTTTCCTCACGGTTTTACAATTTAGACTATATACTTGTTTGGTTGTGTGTTCTACTACTTAGTCTTAGAATCAAAAAAATTAAGGTCTTTGCCTCGTTAAATGAAAAGCTTAATGACATGCTAAAAAAACTGCTACAGATACAGTGAGTTACTAATAGCAATTACCTCAGCAGACAAGGAATATACGTATATCCAGTTGAAGCAGTAGGAAAAGGAGACATCACAAATGCAAAATTTCAGTACCAATAATATAATTTCCTCTCATTCTCCCAGCTGTCCAAAACAGTTACATTTAGGCACTTTCAAACCATCAAAAGAGAATGTCTTCTCCTAATGTCTCCTTTGCCACCAACATGCTGACTCTGTCCACTGTTACTTAAAGAATATACTTTTAAATCAAGCATTTGCAGAACAGCTCTACCCAGGCACCTGTGGTTCTCTGGGGCTTGCGTGATGATCTACATTAGTAAGCTGCCTAACTTCTGGGGCAGGCGGTAGCTGTGAAAGAGCAGTACAGGAAGCAAAATGAAGGAATAAATCTAACTCGGACAGACTCCCACCCAATCCTGAGCTCATTTTTTACCTTGATTCTTCCTAATTAGGGATTTCAGTCAGTTTCTTAGGGAGTACAGCCAGGTCTCCTATATTGCAGACCCGCGGTCTTAATCAGGGTCCGCGAAGCCCTACTTCCGCATTGAATGGTGGCTGCACCACTGCCACCTGCGCTGCTGCCGCTGCCCCCGCCACCACTGCTGCCGTGGCAGCAGGTCGCGCATGCGCAGTTGTGAAAAGGGGTCTCCTTCATTGCAAAAAAATCATGCTGCTAAGATCTGAAGCAGCAATATGCAGGGCGCGAAGTGCAAGAGGGCCAACTGTATAAGGTAGCTGGTATCACAAAAGCCCAAAATCAGACATACCACCTCATCAACATTCAATCTTCTCACACAAATCTTGCTTGTTAGTTAGGGTAAAGATAATTTCCCCCCACACACTTTTAGGAAAAACCCTAACTGATACTGCAATAATTTGCAAGACTTCTATTAGCGATGACCTCCATTTTTTCCTTCCATCATTTTGTCTTCCTACCTTTACTTGATCCAAGTATTTTCTTGTCAGAGTATCAACTTGTGCGGTCAATTCCATACAGTTCATAAGATCACAGAATCATAGAACCATAGAAGGATTTGGGTTGGAAGGGACCTTAAAGATCACCTTGTTTCAACCTCCCTGCCAAGGACAAGACACCTCCCACTAGATCAGGTTGCTCAGAGCCTGTTTAACCTGGGCGTGAACACTTCTAGGGATGTGGCATCCACAGCTTCTCTGGGCAACCTCTTCCAGTGCCTCACAGCAAAGAATTTTTGTCTACTGTCTAATCTAAACCTACTCTCAGTTAAAAGCCATTCCCCCTTGTCCTGTCACTACAAGCCCTTGTAAGAAGTCCCTCTCCAGTTCTTTTGTAGCCATCTTCATTATTTTATTCTCTACAACTTTAGTGATATACACAAATAATTGGAGAAATCTAACAGTTCTTTACAGTTTCTCGGTTTATTTACAATCAACATATGGTAAATCAAATAATTTCCTAGATTCTAGATGGAAAACCCTGTCAAAGGATTGCCAGCAGTATGTACTTTCATACTGATTGTAATTTTTTTGCCACCTGAGACAGAACAGAACTTCATTGCAGACATGAGTTATTACAGTTAATTTTATATTTCCTTTACATGAGAAAATCACAACTTTCCTAAAAACATATCCTTAAAATATGGTTTATCATGATTATTAAATAAATGCATTTTAAAAGAAAATAACTTTAAAAGAAAATAAAGGTGCATTAAAATCCAGAGCGCAACAGCTGCAGAACTGAAGACGGAGGTGTGAAACTGCTCTGTGTGTCATACACAAGTGCTTCAGAGGTGCAAGCAGGGCTCCAGCCCGAAAGAATGTGGAGCATTACACAGTTCTGAAACCATACCAATGAGGAAATGAAATACCAAAATTAAAGTGATAAAGCCAGTAAGATCCTTCAGCTCCTTCCTTGCGCTCTGTTGGTCTGCAAGTTAATTTATGTACACAGATAGCTAACACTTTTAGCAAACTCCTAAGCTTTAATGCAGGACAAACCTTTATCTAAATGTTACAATTTTCAGTGTGGAGGAGGAGCTAAATATTTAATCTAGACACAGAAACTCCTCCATGCAGTTTTTCAGCCATTGAAGAAAAAGCAGAGAAAATGTCAACTCATATTTATGGGGATGACAGTCACTAGTATATTTACTAGAAGAGACAGCAGTGTACATGCTAATAATTTAAGCCATTAATTTAGCTTGTGCTAGAAGATGACAGCCTTCTCCTCTTCATGCTGTGCTAAATGAATAATGAATGATACACTCCCAAGGCAACTTTAATTTTCTAAGTCAATACTAATACTTACTCACCCGTGTCCAATACTTAGAGGTAAACGTGATGATACAGAATGATACTCTTATCAAAGCATTCACAGACTAATGCCATTGAACCACTCACCCCCTGTGTGCCACAGGGACAGTGCTTGTACAACACTGTTGCTCAGTCTCCTTACTGTCTTGGGGTAAAACTACCATACATTTGCAACCACAGTATCATTCAGCCCTCACGGTCTCCTACATTTGTTCCTTCCACTAATTCCCAGATTCTTAACAAATCTCCTGAAATCAGCCAAAATAAGCAAGGGACCATGCCTTTACAAATGACCATTTGTGAAAACTGGTAACATCCTTTGAGATGGCCCCTTGTGCTCCTCCTTGGGGCTTCAAGCACTATGTATAGATGATAAGCTGATGCATTCCAAACAAGCAGAGGCTGCAGGACTGCTCCCTGCAGACAACCAGCAGCTCCAAACATGAGCTTGAGAGTGCAACAAAAGGAAGTGTGACAGTTGTTTTGTCTTTTAAAGAGTAAATTAAAAACAAATTAGGCCTCTGTTCTTGGAGCCCAATTATAAAGAAAACATTTTGTTTGCAAAATGCACCCTTTCACATACAAGTTGTTCAAAATAGCAGTGAAGAAAATGAAAAACCATAGCAGGGAAAATGCCTCAGGCAAACATACTTGGTTGTATTCTAGCATCCCCATGCAGCTTAGTTAAGAATTTTAGACATAGACTTGCTAGGCTACACATCACACAGGTAAGCAATAGGCTTATTTTGCCAAAATTAACTATTTGCCACAAAGCTCACCCAGCAGATGGTGGTTCAGATGAGCCTGTTTTGCTACATATCAGCACCTCTCTGCAGCAGAGGGCTCAGACATGACAGCAAAGTACCAGCTCCAACTCACAGCCCTGGTAGCAACCCATTACACCAGCCTGACCACTCTCCAGTGCCTTTTGACTCCTTGGCAATCATACAGTCATGAGAAGTCATCTCATACCTAAATGTCTTCTTCATTATCCAGAAACGCCTCAATTTTCCAATAGAATATTACGGCCTTTGAAAGTAAAGGAAATTCAATGCTAACTGGAGTCCAAAACTGAAACTGTTCCCCTTAAATTCTGGACACTCCTGCTCCAACACGGAGATGACATTTGGTAGATGTGCAAGTCTGCTGTTCAGATGATGTGAGTTGTGCCTATGAAACTAGAACGCATAATTATGTTGTTGTTCTGGCAGTTTGATCTAAAAGGAACAACAAACTGTCCATTTAAGAAATTCATGCCAACACACTTGCTTATATTTCTGGCACACCTTCAACTATAATGATGAGAATTCAAGTGCTCCACTCCAGTGATTCAGGCGGTTGATGTTTTCATCCTTGTCTATAAACTGCTTTCAAGACAAACAACATCATGTTTAAACTATCCAGTGAAAGACAGGCTTTTCTTTTGTGGTGATATGTCAAAGTAATACAGGAAAATTGTACAGATAATGTAACTGAACCAACCATGGAATTCACAGATTCACACAGATTCACAGAATATGATGAGTTGGAAGGGACCCACAAGGATCATCTAGTCCAACTCACCATCTAACACCCATACAGAGACCGAACGCACATCCCAGAACGGTAAACACAAACCTAGTTCCCTCACAGTCTAACAGGCCACTCCGAGCCGGAACGGACCCACAGGATCATCCAGTACTACACCCCCCAGCTAGACCATGTCACTAAGCTCCTCATCGAGTCTTCTCTTAAACACCTCCAGGGACGGTGACTCCACCACCTCCCTGGGCAGCCCATTCCAATGTGCAATCACTCTCTCTGTGAAAAACCGCTTCCTAACATTAAGTTTAAACCTCCCCTGGTGTAGCTTGAGGCCGTGCCCTCTTGTTCTGGTGTCATCAGCCTGAAGGAAGAGGTCCACACCCACCTGGCGGCAACCTCCCCGCCAACCCTCTTCTTAAATTGGGGAGTCCAGAACTGGACACAGTACTCAAGATGTGGTCTGACCAGCGCCGAGTACAGGGGAAGGACAACCTCCCTGGTCCGACTGACCACACTGTTCCTGATGCAGTCCAGGATGCCATTGGCCTTCTTAGCCACCTGGGCACATCAAATCCATCTAGTGTTAAAATGCTACCAATTATGATTCTGAAATTCTTCTTTTTTTCAGATCCTAAACTGGCACTGAAGAGTCAACTAGTCACACCACATTTATTTTACCAAATTAACAAGAGCTTATGAGTACTAGTCACGTGCTACTCTCCTGAAGAAGCTTGTCAGACTTCAACCTGGTGAAGTGATATAAGAAGATACAGATTTCCATGGCCATTAAATCTAAGGCTAACAGATGACCAGATTAACAAAAATCCCCAACCAGTGATTCTGGTGTAGAAATGGGTTACATAGAAGCCAAATACATTTTCGTTTTTATTTTAAGAATATTACATATACTATGATGTATTGAATACTGCTAGCTGTCTACTTCAGACGGGTATTCAACATAAAGCACTGTTTTTTGTCCTTCCTAGTTCTGTTTCTTTTACACTAATTCACCAAAAAAATAATCCCACCACAGGTATATTACATCCTTGATACGCATGACTAGCAACCTCAGTCATAGATTAGAGAAAATCACAAGTAGCGTCCAGTTCATTGGGAGTTACTAGAAAAAGTTTCCAATCATTACATTACTTTTCAGGAAGTCTTTCAGGCAACAGCTGATAAATACTCTGAGGTTACAGTGAGAGAAAGGAAACTCTACACATGCCTCTTCTTGACATATTCACCTTCTTTGCATTTAGCATCTGCTTAGGAAGAGTGCTATATTTTGCAGAGGATAGGTTATTGTTTCTTAACAGGCTGTCTTCAAATTGGAAGGCAGTAAATTGAACCAAGAAACCAATTAATTGCTGAAAGCAGAAAATTATTAAAATAATGACACGAAAATTTATATTGCAGCTTTTGCAGTTACCAATGAAGTGACATGAGTATGCAAAGCTACCAGCCTCTGTATGTCATACCAAAAACATTCCTTGTAAATAGCAGAGTAAAACAGACAGATAGATATACAGTCAGGTCTCCTATATCATGGACCTGTGGTCTTAATCGGGTCCCGCGAAGCCCTACTTCTTTGTTGAACGGCAGCTCATTAATATGCAAATTTGCCCCACAACCTCAGACGGCTCCCCGGCACTGTTTCAGCACTGTGTTGCTGGGTATCGGTTGCAGTGGCAGCCATGCCAGGGTGGGTGGGGAAGTGGCGGGGCCGCCGCAGCCGGGACAGGGCAAGCGGAGTGGCAGAGCAAGCAGGGCCGGGATGGGGCAAGCTGAGTGGCGGGGTCACCACGGCCGAGACGGGGCAAGCGGAGCAGCGGGGCTGCTGTGCCCGGGAAGGGGCAAGTGGAGCAGCCAAGCCACCGTCGCCATGGCCGGGACGGGGCAAGTGGAGTGGCCGAGCCGCTGCTGTGGCTGTGTGGGTTGATTTGCATATTCATGAGTGCCTAACTGAATATTCACGCATGCCAGGTTGCGCATGCGCAGTTGCAAAAAGGGACCTCCTTCATCACTAAAAAATCATGCTGCTAAGATGCAAAGCCGCAATATGGAGGGTGCAAAGTGCAAGAGGGCTGACTGTAAATACAAATCTGTATCAAACAGTATGTTCTCACTTTGGACTGCAGGATCCATTTAGGTAACTGTACATAACTGAATCTTTTTTCACTTCCATATTCATAGTACTTAAGAACACATGTCCTGGTTCCAGCCAGGCCAGGGTTAATTTTTCTAGTAGCCAGGAGGGAGCATGGCCAGGATCCGGAGATCATTCTCTACCACCTCATGTGGTGGTGGGAGGAGGGAGAGAGTGGGGTGGAGACAAGGGAGTCTTTTCTGGGAAGAACGGGTTCCTTTCAGTTGAGTAAGGGTGGTAGAAAGAGCAGATGGGTGGTGTCACTTCTGAGCCAGAGGGAGAGATTTGGTGGAACTGGTTCTGAGCTGGAGGGAGTGATTGGGGTGGTGTGGTTGTGGTTGCATTGAGCTTCATGGTGAGCAATTTCGCACGTGAATCACTCTTTTGTACACTTTTGTTATTAATATTATTGCCTTTACTATTCATTTTCTTATCTAATTCCTGTGTCCAGTAAATTGTTCTTATCTCAACCTGTGATCTTTACTTTTGTGCCTCCAATTCTCCTCTCCATTGTGCTGCAGAGGCAGAGGAAGGGGTCAGCAAGTGAGAGGCAGTGTGGTTTGGGAAATCTCGGTGGGAGCTCTAAATTGGGGAATACTGTTCCTCAACCACAACACAATACACTTTAAAAGAAGGCTAGGGCTGACAAAAACGATTACCTCAGTCGGTAGGTATAGGTGTCTACACAGGTCTTCATTTTAGCCAACAACGTCCCAACAGAAGCTTGTGACTCCAACTGTTCTTCCTCCTCTTCACTACTTTCTCCCGACAGAGGAAGAAGTAATGGTACCATAGATGTGCAGGATGCAATAGCACGGAGTAATTCTAGCAGAGCTCGGTAAAGGGGAACATGTCGGGCCATATCCAAAACTAAGGGAGACAAACAGTTCACAAAAATTACTAAAATTGGAGACCCTTCCACTCAGTACATAGGTTTTAAATAGAAAACTTAGATACTAATAATTACTAAAATATTAATGTAATTTAATGATAAAATACAGTATTTCGTAAAAGCCATTTATAATTTGTGTTTTAATTGACCTGTCCAGAGAAAAATTGAAGATACCTGGAAAACAAAGATTAACAAAAAGACACAAGAGGACAAAAGTGCTAACAGGATTACCACATGCTATATTCATTTCTAGTAGCTTAACATACTGTCAAATTGTATGCTGACAGTAATCATAAGCAAAAACCTATGGAAGAAAAATTATAACCTATGGTGTTGCATAGATTAAACTTGCTGAATCTAACAGCATAAGCACTAATAAAGACTTTCATATCACCCAATTTATTCACAGTTCTCTTCTCCTTTGGGAAAATTTATGTACCTTATTGCAAGAATATTTATGTCCCTTGAATAAATGAAGTTAGAAGTCTAGTTTTGATTCTTTCTGTGGAGAAAGTATCATTTAAAAAAACATTATGCAAAGGCTCTGAAGAAGATGTAAATGTTATCTGCAGTTATATGAACCACAAAACTGTAAAGATGAGTAAGAATACAGTCGGGTCTCCTATAACGCGGAGCCGCGGTCTTAATTGGGCTCTGCGTAGCCCTACTTCTGCGTTGAATGGCGGCCATGCCGCCGCCCGTGCCATCCCTGCTGCCGCCCGCACCACCACCGCCGCCCATTCCACCGCCGCGGCAGGTCGCGCATGCGCAGTTGCGAAACAGGTCTTCATTGCTAAAACATCACGCCGCTAAGATCTGAAGCCGCAATATGGGGCCATGAAGTCCAAGAGGGCCGACTGTACATACTAGGCAGCCAAACTTCACTGTCTTAACGTTTTTCAGCATATGTATTATAGATGTAACTTTGGGTAGAATATAGATACCAGATCCTCTGATCAGGAAAGACAGGCTGAGATACACAATTCTAATGGATTCTCTAATACCACATTGTTTATTTTTCTTTTCCACTTGTTTGGACAAATATGTAGTGGGTGTCATTTCAACTGACTTTATATCATTAATAGAAATCCTGTAAATGCAGCAATAGGCAGTTACTTTAACACAGCTGCTTCCTCTGTCCCTAGGACATGCTATTTTTAACCTAACTGCAGAAAAAAATTTGCTCTAGTTTAAAGTATTCACAAATGACTGAGTTTATAATAAAATAAATTTATGCTTTTTCCAGCAAAAAAACCCAGACAACAAAAAGCCCCTGACAACTTGCATTAGGACAGAAGCACTCTTTAATGTTTCATTTAGCACATCTCATCCTCCAAGCTAAAGCAGATCACAAACTTTCAACTCCTGTCACCAAATCCTTAGCTCTAAACACAGCATGATGGGACAATATAAATAGCAAAGCTAAATTCAACAAGCTGGTTTATGCAGGTTTAAAGCTGAATTCATCTCTATCAGGAGTTGTTTGATCAATAGCTCGCTATTTGTCTCTTGAATATATGTATTACAATGGCACAAACTCTTAGCTGAAGTGCTGTTGAACAAGAAGAAAATTGACTGAAACAAAGTATTCATCTACCAGGCCTGGTATCATGGCTCTAAAATTATCTTGTGTCAAAATATTCCATATATTTAAAGCAAACTTAATTGAACTAAAATATCTGCATTAAGGAAACCAGTCAATTCTTATATTTACATACATATATATATATATATATGTATTTCTTATGCTCAATCTCTAGCAAACAATGGTTGTCCATGGAAAAATCTGCACAATGCATAAAAAGGTCTTAAAAGAAACACAAATAGATTGGAGGATGTGCAGATTAAAAAAAAAATCACAAAAAAAAGGAAAAAAAGAAAAGGAGGTGGTGAGGTCAGGCAAAGGAAGGGCAAGCATAAGATCCCATAGTTGCAGGCCTGGCCAGAAACCACTTCCCAGCTGTAGTGCTCAAGATCAAGGGGCTCCTCAATTTAATCAACAGCTGTTTATTATGAGGATAGAGAGGGAGAGATGTGACCTCTTAGATAACCACAGCATTTCACTCTGGAAAGCTTTTATTTATTTATTTAAACCATGAATTTTTCATGAGGCCTAAATATATAATTTCAAATCCTTCAATGCTGGCTTGCCCTCTCCTTTGCTAAATGGATAGTTAAATTCCAAATTACTTTCATGAAGGGAACTGAACTGACATAACTTTAAAATGGGAATGTTTTCCAGAAAGATAGCAGAGATTTCTGGTTTTAGCAGATCCAAGTTACTTGCACTGCTTTGCAGTTGTTCCCATGTGAAAAAAATGAAATGCATTCACTTGCTTTCAATTTAAACAACCTTTTGGGGAACAACTACTAATGACTTTTACCCTAATGTCAGACTCTGCTAAACTCAATTTTTTATTACCATTGTGTGTATTACATTATTTTTCTCCAGGACCCTTAATATCCTTAGTAAGAATAACGATTCATGCAAGTGTGTTTGTCTGCCCAAACCGTCAGAACTCCCCTCCAGACTCCTAGCTAAATCAAATAAATGTTCATCAAGAGTGGATATCTAAATAAATATCAGAAAAACTTGCTGTAAAGAATGCAAAATTGGCAAATTACTGTTTATTATCTTTGACAGTTCATGTACTCGTTGTGTCTACTTTACTTTCAGTTGAAAGAGAATGCCAAGCTGACAACACGTATGTGTACGTTTTTTGCAGACACAGCTCTGCTTTCTAAAATATGAGAAGAATACTTGATAATTTTTTTAAGCTCTATGTAATTTTTAAGACAGTATATTTAAGCCATCAGGATGAGACAACATTCTTAGATGAATTACCCCCTTGGCCCAGATCTGCTCTTCGCTGACCTGTCCACCTCCTCCTGGTATCCTACCAGCACTTCACTGGGTTGAGAGAGACATAACAAGTCCAGTAGAGTTCCAACTAGAATCTCAGTGTTCAGGCTGTACCACTAAAGACTCCATCATCATCCTTACTGCTTTTAGGGTTTGCAGCATATTTAATTGAGATTTATGATAAATATGTTTCCTTTGGGTATCATTGTATATATATTTGGGGAGAGTATTTCAGAAATACAAATGATACAGCTTTGTTTTAAAAAAAGAATCTGTAATGAAGTGCTTTAAAGGAACTGAATTAAAATACTAGAAACATGAATCTAAATGGAAAATATAAATCTGCAAATTAAAAAAGCCTATTTCCATCAAATGGAATCAATGAAACTTTTGGACTATCATCCTCACATGCAGGTATCTTGCCAACTAAGATAAATTGGAAATCCAATTTATTGGAAATCCGGCAATTTGGATTTCAAGTAAATGTAAAATTTGATGAAGAACAAGTGCTAAAAGTAATCCAGTGCATTCTTCAAAGTATGCTGTCCTTCGGGAAAATGCCTAACGTTCTTCTGTCTGACTGAGGTGGGCAATGAAGGGGCAGCATAACACTTTACTTGAGTTAAATAAGGATTTTCTTTCCTGCAAAAGAAAATCCAACACACCACAAAACAGGAACAAATACTGTTGCTTATAGCAGAGCTATAATTTGAATACCATTAGCACATATTTAATATGTCAGAATCTTTTTATATGGGTATTTCAGTTGTGTAAGAAGGCAGTAACAATGTTTGATTTAGATGGGCATGCACATTAGCACACCAAACTGCAAACGCCCAACATTCCTAAGATTAAAATTCCTGGCTTTGTAAAAATGACAGATGGATATATTTTCTCCAGGATAGAACAGTTACTAGATAATGACCAATACGTTTGAGAAACAGCTCAGTTTGGTGCACGCACATCCAGAGTGTCCTGGCTGCTACGCTGACACCAGCTGTGGGGTCTGTCATATCTGTCCATTTTTGTGCTGTTGGTGCTCCCTGATCGGTGGGGCAGTGTAGTGCTGAGGAAGGCCCAATTCTCAGCACCCAGAGACCACTTCAGAACTGGTCAACTTGCCAACTCTCAAACAGGACTGCTGCCCCAGAGAGCTCACCTGAACTTCCACTATGTTTCCTGAGAATTTCCTCAAATGATCACAATATGTCACAAACTTAAATTGAAAGAAAAAGAAATATTAAGTTATTTCATTACTAGACTCAAAGCAGGGATTTGCACTCAGGTTTTATATTGTTTCCCTGTCTGCCTTAAACAGGGTTGTCAGGACAGGGCTGTCAGGTGGTAACAGTGTTGTCTTGGAGAAGGCTCCAAAATCAGTGCCTGGAATGTACCTTCTGCACCACCTAACCAAAGCTGTTTCCTCTGCAAGCCTGCCATACGCTTCTCAACTTACATTCAGTAAATACACATCAAGGTATCACCTTTTGGCTATAATAGCAGTTAACCAGTTCAACCAGTAGAGCATGAAGCAGAGCACAAGGCCAACAAGCAGCAGGTGAGTCCGGAGCGTGAGCAGACAGCTGCAGGAGACCTGTACCACAGCCCCTTGCCAGAGGCCCGCAAGCAGCTGTGACAGCCCAGGGTGAGGGAGCAGGTCCAGAGGTGACAGACACCAGCAGGGCAACATCACCATTGGGTGGGCAGCAAGAGAATGACAGCAGTGCTCTTGTAGCCTGGAATTCCAGTGCTACCACAGACAGCTCACAGCAGCATCTCCGTGAACACCTTTGCTTTACTAATTGTAGGAATTACAAGTGGACAATGTCAAAAAAACAGGCCAATGTCTTACTCTCCCTGCTAATTAGCAAGGAAGTTCAGAAACAACAGGGAGCATACACATTTACTCACATTTCACATAAAAAAAGATGTATCTGGTCTTAATTTATTCTGTTGCATTTAAGAAAAGCAGAAGTATCAGCATGGTCATGGCCATTTACTAAGACAGGTAGGGATAGCAAACATCTGGAGAACATCTCATGGTTTAGGGGGATATGGTCTCCCATTCCTTTAGGTAATAAAGGGCAAATTTTACTGGAATCACTGCAATTCAGTTACCCTCTCACCACAATATTTTCAATTTAGAAAGACACCAAAGGCTAAATACGTTAAAAAATTAGACATTTCATGAAACTAAATCTCCCTTACATGCTAATAACAGTCAGATTTGGGGGGAAGAAAGAGGAATACGACTGAAGTAATTTTAATGAGTCTTGACTTTCGCAAACTGATGGGGGTCCTGTCTTTCACATGCCTAAAGGTCATGAGAGGTTAAGGCACTAATCACATTTTTAAATATTTCTAACATAAGCCTACTTATTCCTAGGAAACAATTCATCAACACTGAAATACAGTGTGTGATTTCAGAACGTTTCAATTACTTTGCCCACATCTCTTTATTTATCACTAATATAGATCTACTTCTTAAAAAAAATTCTAAGACTACCCATACACAATTACAACCTTAATATAATGAAAAGGCATATGAGGGCAGGTAGTTTTACAGGATCAAGGCATCACCTTAAATTTCATATAAACCTCTAACAAGATAATGGCCCAACTGAGTCTAATACTCCTTTGCTTTCTTTTAATATTACACAATATTCAAACAAAGAGTATCCAGGCCTAATGGCCCATTAAATAGACAGTACTGAAGAGCAATAAATTTTTTTTGCAATTGATTTAACATCCCCTATTCAAGTTAACTGTCTATGAATAAGATAATAAAACTTATCCCCATTGCAAATGTGCAAAGGATATTTAAAACATACCACAAAGCATATGCACACTTATTCTAAAGTAAAACAAACTATTAATATAGCATATCCATTATATAAAAAAATCTTCACATTTTACAGTGAATTAAAGAAAAAAATCCAGATTAATAATCTGTAAGAAAATGATGAATAGTTATGTTTTACTTGCATCTAATATGAAAGCCTTGCCTCTGTGATTCTCACAGATTCCCACCCAAAAGGAGACTATAAACTTGATGTAAAACCCTTCCAAAAAGACACTTGAGGAAAAAAACCCCACAACACCTTTACTAGTTTTAAATATATGACACTACCAGATGCTTTTGCACCCTCCTTGTTTCTGTGCTACGAGAAAAGCTGTCTATATATATTCTCAATTAAACTCCTGTACATAATTTCTCATTTTCTTGACTTATTACTTAGGGACTTAGTGAATTTCAGTTATTTCAGATGGCCACAGAAGTATTGACTATTTTCTGTATGTAAAATTTCTTTTTATTTCTGATCAATCCACATAACTTGTGTTCTGCCTTTGTTGAAGGAAAGTTGTGCAGCCACAGCAGAAGGCACCACTGGAAACCCTTCCCAAATTACAGTCCTTGTCTCATTTCTTTGTTTTTTTTAGTCTATTTCAATTAGATGTTTTATCTCCCTGGAAAGATGCATGACCGTTTTGTTATAAATATTCATCCAGAAACAGCCATCTAATCCTGCCTCTGTGAAAGAAAGCCAGTGACAGTTACATAGAGTTATGTTATAAAACTGTTCTATTCATATCACACAAAAATGTCCAAATTTACTACAGTGTATCCAAACCTCCCCTGTAAAAAACCCCACGAAAATACCTTGTATTCCAAAAGATTTTTTTTTAAATAGTAATAAATTCTAAAGGACATGGTATCATCACCTTAAGAAGCTAGAAGTAAAATAAGACTTTCTCATTACTACGCTACTTACTAAAAAGTTTAAGACCAGTGTTAAGAGTTAAGAACATGACTGTAGTACCACACTCATGTGCCACTACATTTTTCTTTTATATTTTAGTTATATTTTTACCTCCAAATTAATTAAAAGTAGATCCTAAAGTTCAGTCAGTTTTACACTATTCCTAAAATGCACTTAGTAATTACTGAAGACATGATTTTTGATTCCTCAGTGTTCTATTCACAACCTTAAAACTATAGCCATGATGAAATTAAGGACTTGAGTATCTCATTATCATATTAAAGACTTGCAGCTGGTACAAACACCACTGTTCAAAAAAACCACACAAAGGAAATACTCATTTTGGATTTTTAATTAAAACCTTCAGACATAGTCTTGTGGCCACAGGCACACTCCCTTTCCAATAGGGCTACACATCCATTTGATAAATATTTTAAAACTGGAGCCATTCCTCAGCCCCTCTTTACTGCATCTTTGCAAACATATGATCTATGAATGCAGTCCATGCTGCAGGCAATAGTGTCAGTTCCAAATACGTCACGCTCTGCTGCCTCTTGATTTTCTATTTCCGAATCAACCCAGGGCAAGCCTCTTTTATAATAGGTCTAATTAACACCCTGTGTTCTGCTCCATTTCGATAGAAAAAGAGATTGTCTACAGAGGAGTTCAAAGTCAGATTTCTTTAAGAGTAGCCTTTGGGTAAAAGAAAAATAGCTTTTAAAATACTGTAATCTTGGAATAATTTAATTATCTTGACTTTTTCTTCACTATTTTTGTAAGAATAACATCAGCATTTTCACGGTACTATTTTGAGTATCAGAAAAAATGACATCAGAAGAGACTAGTCCCTTGTATAATGAAGCAGGAGAAAGGAGTTAAGCCCCCTCAGAAGTCATGAGTTACAAATCCCATGTCAGAGCAATAAAACAATGCAAGACGGGTGGGCCTCTGAATTTAACGGGTACAGTGTAAGACTCCAGGTATTATTATTATTATTATTGTTAAGATACAGCCTTAAAATTTTGTTGTTGTGATGTCAACACTGAGTCCATTAGTAATAAAAAAACCCCAGAGCAAATGATAGAGAAGGTGAAGATAAATTAAAAATTGATTACTGAGACTGCATTCTTATTAGTATCACTTCAACACCGTATGCATTTCCTCCCTTTCTCAAAAAGACGAGACAGAACGGAAAAAGGGATGAGAGAAATACAACTAAACACAAGATACAGAATGAACACTACAGTCATACGTCCGTAGTCATGAGGCACGGGTCTCCCGGGGATCTTGCGAACCATCTAATGTACGAGCAGTCACAAGTCATTAATATGCAAACAGGCCGTGCCCATCGCTCCACCCCCAGCCACTCCAGAGCACTGGGGTGCATTTTCTGCTCCTCTCCACGGGCTCTCACAGCACAGGGGAGGCAAAGGGAAGCATTTCTGAGTCCTTTCTGCCTGCAGATACCCCTGGAGAATCCCTGGGCTTCTCTTTGGCCATGCTGCTGCTTCCACAGCTGCTGCTGAGCTGCTGCCACCACTCATGATTGCACTGCCTGCGCAGCGGGGAAGCTCCAGGGCCATGGTGGGGAAATGGGTCAGCAAGTGTCCCCGGGCTCAATAACTAATAAGGAGTGCCATAAATACACTGTTTTTAAATTATGGGTAGTGAGAAAAGTGAATAGAATTGGACTGATGAATACATTCAAAGGAATGGGCACACTATCAGAAGAAACAGTGCCATTTTTAAAAGAGCATACACTATGCAATATATAACTTTAAAGCTTTGGAAAAGCTTAGCACTAAATGTCAGGGCAGTAAATATTGTTACGGGTTCAATAGAAATTTGGCAAATTGATGTAAGAACAGGCCATCAAAGGCTAATAAATGAGGGGACACCACCCTTGGCAACATACCAGCAATACCAAAGCAGCATCTGCATGTCAATCCCATCCCTATACTCTCCCACGGGCATCTGTTATTGTCCACTATAGGGGATAACGTAATGGGCCAACAACCTTGGTCTATCTTGGCATTGTGTCTTCTGTCTTCTAGGAAACACGTAAAAAAATAACAGTTTACCTGCAACAGGACCTAAAACCTGTGCTCAATTACAGAAACAAAATGCATAGCTCAAGTCAGTTGGTCAGTCACCTATAGTGTAGTAGTGTGGTTCAACACCACTGCTCTTACCTATTTCTGGTTTGCTTATTTTTTAAAGAGTATTTGATTTTGGTGAAATTAACTATTTTCAGGAAAGTTTTGATTACAAGTAAAGTAAAACAATACTTTTCAGAAAAGTACCTACAAATCCAGAAGAAACTTGGCCAGTTAAAGTGCAAGGCACTATTTCATTAGGCCAATACATGCAGTCAAATAAACAGACACAATATCCTGTATTTTTACAAGGATGAGGAAAAGAAACTCGATATAAAAGACATGAAAACCAAACTGATCTTTTAAAGCATAACTGACTCCTAAAACCATGTACAATTCCCAGGAAATGTTACTATTTAATGTCACACTCTAATCCCTGACAAAGGAGAGTTCACTCCATGCCATTAAACAGAGCGCCAAATAAAACTGTAGAAGTGGCCAGAGAAGATTCTTAGAGGCTACAAAGCTGTCTTATAAGGGAATTGGGTAATACAGTCAACCCTCTGCCACTTCATGACTCCCAGATAACGGCTTCACATCTTAGCAGTGTGATACTTCAGCGATACTTAAGGAGGTCTGTTTTGGACCCGTGCATGCACAACCTGACATGCATGAATATTCAAAGTAGGGAGTCATGAATATACAAATGCACCCCCCTCCCCCCCGGCTGCTTGTGCCGCGGTGGCTTGGGGCCCGCGCCATGGTGGCTCAGAAGCGAGCCAAGCCGAGCACCCGCCCCAAGCTGGCCATGGTGGAGCTGAGCTGAATGCGTGCTGCTCCCGCAGCAGGTCGGCTCAAGCACTGCCCGCCCCACTCCCCTTGGCTTGGCTCCGAGCGAGGAGGCTTCATGCAGTTATGAAAGATTTACACACTCTCAGGTTAGACATGGTGTCCGAGACTTTCTTGGGGTAGACATCTACCCCAAGTATGGAGAGATCAGGTCTATCCACCTGGAGAGACACCGGGACAGCGGTGTGGGCGGCTCTCCGCACCCGTGTCCCCAGCCGGGCGGAAAAGGGGTTTTTCCTGGCGTGGGGTGGCCACAGGCACCGGTAAGCACCGACACAAACATTGACACACAGCAGGGCAGTGCTGAAACAGCGCCAGAGGGCAGTGTTAGGGTGCAGGGCAATTTTGCATATTAATGAGCTGCCATTCTACGTAGATGGAGGGCTTTGCGGGAGATGGACAAGACCCATGGTATCATGGTATAGGAGACCTGACTGTATTGGCAAAGGAGTGGGAAAGCAGCCACCTTCAAATGGTCCTCAGTCTGAGTGTTACCTCTTCTAGGCCATAAAACAGTCACTAGTATTTTAGATTAAAACGGGAATTGAAAGTAAGATGGAAATCTGCCACTTCACTGCACATGCTGCAGAAATCGATGCAGAAATTCAAAATCAGATAATGAAGCTGTGGGGTGTTTTTAAACCATTACTTCAGCAGATGGAAAAAAGCCAAGACTTGGGTCTTCTGTTCTGTCAGCAGAGGATACCGATATTGTCACCGGAATAAAAGGATGTGTGGTTCCTGTGCTTTATGATGAGTTTTCTCTATGTGTGAGCACACCTACAAGATCATGCCCTCAGGGGACAGAAAGTAAACTACAGTAAACCCCTGGTTATTCAGTGTTCTGCTCTTTGCAGATTCAATCCTTTGTGGTTCATGTTCCAGCGAAAAGTGGGGTCTGGGCATGCGCAGATAATGCCACAAAGACAGACAGCTCATGAATATGTAAATAAGCACCACCTGTCACCCCACCCCCTCAGCGCCATCCATCTGCACTGTATAAGGGGCAGGGAGACGGCCGCCACTCCCCCGGAGCGTGGGTGGGGCTGGCAACACACGTGTGCTCCTGTGTGTGGAAAGCACTGCGGACACTGGGCTCCTGGTGCAGCCCCAGCTCCACTGCCACCGGGCAATGGTAGCAAGCTGTCAGGCTCGGTAGGGCCGTGCTCAGGGTAGGGCTGGCCAAGGAAAAGTTAGAGAACTGCTTGTTGCTGTGGCAATGCTAGCAAGCCACTGGGCTCAGTGTGAGCTGGCTCCCAGGACGCTTGCCAAGGCTGGCTAGAGAACTGTCTGTTGCCATGAGAACGCTAGCAAGCACCACTTTTTGGGCCTGGTATGCTACTGCCACAAGCACCGCTTTTTGGCCTATGTGTGCCCAGCACGTCTACATGCCTGGCACCTCTGCGGCGTCCCGCTCAGCTCCGCTTGGGGGGTGGTCACCACCTCCAGGGCACCCAGCAGCGTTGGCTCCCATGGGGTTTCTGGCCCTGGTATGGTATAGAGGTGGTGGCAGCAAAAGACAGAAATCCCAGGATTCTTATTCAGCCATTCCCTTCAGCTGGCACAGAGGGCGGGGAGGTCCCTGGAACGCCCCACAGAGCTCTGGGGCTGAGGTGGGCGAGGAGATGGGCAGGGCTTAGTTGCGTATTTATGAGCTCGTTATCTGCATGGTTTACGGGCTTCGTGGAAGATACTCAGACCCAAAGACCCATGAAAACTAGGGGACCATTGTACTTAAGAATCTAATTCTGCCTTAAATATCTCATTATTTTGCTTGGTGAAGATGCCCAAGCCTCTCTGAATATGCTAACCAACTTATATTACTCCAGTGTATTTTTCAGAGAATAGCTGATTTTTTGATTACCAAGCTGGGCTTTTGGTAAACAAGCAAAGTGCAGGCTGAAAAGAAAAGTTCAAGCCTAACAGCCTCCATGAACCAAAGTTAAATAAAAGGCAACCCCCTTGCACTCATTGTCTATTCAAACTGCCCTAGAGTGCAAATAGCTAAGTGGTACACGTATCAGCCAATTTACTACATGATGTGAAAAATCATCACAATGCCAGAGACTTGAGGAATAGGAGAATTTGCGTGATCCATGCAACCACGCATGCTTGCACCAGCGCTGCGGTGGGGAAGCTCTGGGGTCGCGGTGGAGAAGGGGTGTCCCTGGGTTCTGGCCAGTGCTCTTGGAGCCTGGGAAACCTTAACTTTGCAACACTGTGACACCCGGGGCCCCTTATGGTGGAGGGTGGCGTCGGTGTTGGGAGTTTCCTTCCCTTTAACTGTGGCGGCTGCAATACGTACATATGCCGGTACCGAGTGCAGGAGCAGCAGCGCTGCCCATATGGACCCAGCAGGACACCGGTTCCTCCTTCTGCAGCAGGGGGAGGGCATGGAGGAATAGAAGCCTCCTCCTGGCGCAGCAGCTGTGGCAGTGGCGTGGGCACGTCCTGCCACTGCCCTGTCCCAGCACACAGCGCTTGCCCCATGGCTGCTGCAGCCAGCACAGCCCCACTTCCGTGGGGCACTTTCCCTGGGGCTACATCATCACCAGGTGCACCAGGCGCATAGTCCTCGGGCACAGACTGCATTGCCTTCCCTGCTTGTAGCCAGGGAAACAGTAACGCGCCTGGTGGGGGTCAGTCTGTCGGCTGGGCTTAGAGTAACAAGGGACAGTGTGACTTGTGGCGGTGCTTCGCTGGGTCTCAGCCGTGGCCCAGGGCACACCACGGCATGAGCCTTTCGTGGTTGGGACTGGGCATGGAGACACACAGGAGCAGGGCAGGGACCGCGGCACAGGGCCACAGGACTATAAAGGCCGCGGCGAGCCAGAAGCACTCCGCCAATCACTGAGGCAGATCCACAGGGAAAATTTGTTGCAAACCAGTAAGGTCGCAAGGGAGAAGTCGCAATGCACCAAGGCTTGACTGTATTATGAATGGCAAATGTCTGCATAACAATATGGGAAATGCCAGATACATTTACAATATTTTATTTTCCAAAACCAGGAGAGGAAAAAAGAACACAAAAGAAAACACAAGTGAGACTGTTACTGCCCAGACAATGAAAACCTATCACTTGATCAAACAGTCAACTTTTCAACTGCTGAAAACTAAAGTCAGCCCTCACCTCAGTGTCCCAGTAAGTTCTTCAAATGCCCACTGAGCTACACACCTCCGCTGACAAAAGCCTTTCCTGGAAGTACAATGAGCTCTCTCTTAGTAAAGGCAAAGCAAAAACATCTAGGATGAGCCCTGGCAATCTGCTCTGCACATGAACACAAAGGGATTGCTAGTTTCTTTTGTCAGGAAATTTTTAGCATCTTATCTAATTGTGCTACCAATACTCGACAAAACCACTAATACAGAAAAAGACAAAAAAATTGAAAATGTATTACTTACAGTCCTTTCTGAAGTCTCCTGTGTACCGTAATACATTATTCTCCCCATAGCCATTACTGCATCTTACCATGAAGACACCAGAGTTTAAGAAAAAAGGAAAGTAGGACATCGTACGTGTCTGCTATATAATATGCAAAGCAGGACATCTAGTACGGTGTTACATTCTCCTCTGATGTCATATTCTCTTGTCAGGAAAGACTGAGTCTGTTGGTAATGAGTGGCATAATTTTTACAATTAATTCTTGATGCCTGCAGTAAAATCTGTGAATGTTTGTAGTACGTGGCACTGCACAGCAATCTATTCCAGACACACAGCACTCATATTCCCAACTGTAATTACCAAGTCTAAATGAAATCACTTGAGATGTACTGTCTGACGAAAATGAGAAAAATGGTAGGACCAGTAATATTTACACTGGAAATTTTAAAAGATGCAGTGTAGATCTCCAGTTTTGAAGGGCTGCCTGAATGTTTTTACCTATTACCCTCAGAAGGGAAACCAGTCTAGTACTTTCAATCTCATCCTTTGAGCAGGGAAACAGTTACCAGTGTTGGCTTCCAATTAATGATGGGGAAAAAGGAGCTCCTGGATAAAATGCTCATGGGCCTCAGCAATGAGATAAAAGGCCCAAGAAACCCTAGGCTCCTTTGACATTAAACACAGCACAAACGTCTTATGCCTTGAACAGTCAGGTCACTGACCTGTACTGTTTTCTCAAAAATAAACAGCTACCACAAGATGTTGACTGTCTGTTGGCAGAGAGAATTTCAGGGAACACTCATGGCCAAACCCCACGACAACCACCAGTACTTTTTCTTTCTCAAGCGAACAATTAAAAGCAAACATACAGAAACTAATTTCAGGAAGGAAATGAACACCAGCTGCATCTCATGTATATGATTTGTTAGCCTCTATACATCCCCATATGAAGGATCAGCATCTAACTGCATTTATCCTGAAAGCTTATTAAAAAAGATAACTCATCTGTGGGAGGCAGAAAAGCAAACAGCATAGTTTACAGAATCACAGAATATTCTGAGTTGCAAGGGATCCACAAGGATCATCAAGTCCACCTCTTAAAGAGTACCACTGCCTCCCCTGGTCTCCCGCGTGAGAGACGTTTAGTTTCCTTTTACATAAAACGTATTTCACAACGGAGCACAAGGCACAACGGTCTGTCAAAAAAGCGTACCTCCAATTAGTACCAGAAGAGTTATGTCTATGGGGAATAATGAAAAATTACAGGTCCTTGGCAGGCAGATAGAGATACATAAGCAGTCTGTTGTTCATGCCTTCAAGACAGTCGTATTATCCTGTAACCACTAAGGTCCAGAAATTCATAGTGGTCTCAGAAGAGAAAGAAATTTTATTTACTGTTATTTCCATGATTATCATGTACAGCTCCTTCAGCAGCTTAGTCTACATTTGGAAAAAAAATCTTTTATTTAAAGCTCATAAAAATAAACCAACAGACTAAAATCCCACCATACTCTCACCATTACTCCAGAGTAAAATACATTATCATTTAGGTAAAAACAACATGAGATGTGAGAAGCCCCACTGAAATCCAATCTTTACTCCTATTTCTCACCCGATAATTTCTTGAACATCTTTACCACAAAAATAACTTCCTTCTGGAAAATTTAACAGGCACTTTAATTTACTGTGATCAAGTGAGTTGGGCCAGAGGTTGCAAGCTAGTCTGAGGCATGCTCTGCACATGCAGCTGCAAAATATACCACCAGCTGTACAAATCAACTAAGATCCCTCCAGTTCATGAATTTGTTGCTTCGTTCCTCATAATAACTAGGCTTTTCATTTTCAAAGATTTCAAGGCCATGATGTTTCAATACACAATTACTCCTTATAAATTACAACAAATTTCCTCAACACAGTAGAGATCAAATTTATATTTTTTTCTTTCATAAATCTTATATGTAAACAGATAGTACACTCAAGCAGATAATCAGTTTTGACATTTAAAAAATTCTGTTAAGAGTTGCAATCCAAAAGCTAGGAAACAGTCTGCTACTTCAAATGCTTTGAAAATATAATCATATAGTCATATTCTTTTGCAATAGAAGGTAAGAGATTTTGTGAAATAATATTTTCATCCTCTTATTCCAAAACTATTTCCAACTAAAGATGACAAAAGAGAGGAAAGAAACATAGCAAAAGGCACTGGGATGGTGGTCTCCTCCAGGTTTGTTTTGTTTTTCAAGATCACTAATCGGGTAACTCTGACAGACATGTTCTTTCTCAGAAGGTAAGATGCTTTAAGGGCTTTGGAGAAAGCAGAATTTGGTGTAGGTACTGTAGTTGTCTGGGAGCCACCTCCCTGGACTATGACCCATTCTCACTACTCTGCTTCCCTTTTGCTCGGCCAATAAGGACCCAACAATCACTTAATGGAATCCTCTGACACAACAAAATTAATGAACATGACAGCTCAAAAAAATGATACTTGAAAGCCCTAATAAAACCCTAATACTCCCACAGAAGCATGAAGCCTACACTCAAAAAAGTGTGAAGACATTGCCTGAAAAAGCCCTCTTGAGCTGCAGAGCACTGAATCAGAACTGAAGCATTAAAAAAGTTACTCACCATTTTGGAAAGGTTCAATACCCATATAAGAGATGCTTTTTGATACCAGTAAAGAAGGGAAAAACTAAGATTGCCCAGCATCCCATGTGAGACTAGAAACTGAAAAAGAGGAAACAGTCTCTCACTATTTTTCCATCATTCCCTTCCACCATAGTCAGAAGGTCACCACACACAGCTGGGGCTGAAATCTCCACCTCTAACTTAGGAACATTCATCAATCACCAACTTCTGAATTGCTTCAGTTCATAAAGACAGTGACTTAAATAGCTCACTCAAAACAAGTATGTGCTATGTCATGTGACACCTTCCAAAGGCAGACTGGCTGTTTTTCCTAAACTTGAACTCAATCATAAAACTTCTGACTTGTCTTGACAAAATACCAGTGTGCATTCTGACCATGACAACAGACAATAAAAGAGGGGTCAAGCTTGACCAGTGTTAAGAGAAACTGATGTTGAAAGGGGTGTGGCAGAAGAACTGGTACTACCTTGTGTCCATGTAACTGACTTAACACAGAACCATGTCAGAGTAAGTGCAAGAAACCAGAACAAGCAAAGTCCTTGTAAGTCAAGACTGACAGGTGGGAATTGACTAGAGTCACTGCTGTAGTTAGTTACGAAAGAATTCTGAATTATGCCAGGGATATTCAGGGTCAGAAACTAAGTTACAAAATCAGGAAAACCCCCAGACAATAGTGCAAAGGCAAAGGAGCTCCTCAATCAGAAGGAAAACAAGATGTAGACACATAGTTGAAGTGTGAAAACCATCAAGTCAATGCTGAGATGAAACACATGAAACAGCGGTGTACGAGAACAGTAAGAAACCTAAAAATAACTTGTGCTGCTCCAGATGAAGGATCTGAGTTCTTCCTCTTTTTAAACGAAGAGATAAAAAACACTTTGAAACCTGGCCGTACCCGTAACTACTGACTCAAGGGCATCACACATCAATCTGTATCATAAAAAATAGGATAAGAGCTCCTACCAGGAAAACAGTAGCTCTGTTAAATTCTCAGAAGACAGGAAAAAAACCCCAACAAAAACCAAACTAGGGAAGCAAGAAGTGTAGCTATTCACTTCTCGCTTATGCTAAGCGAACCAGTTCATCTTAATTTGTGCATACTATTGCACTTCCCAAGAGACACAGTCTTGCTCTATAGTTCTGCAATTTCACTGGAAAACTGTCAGACCTCATAAAGAAAAGTTTGTGGAAGTTGTCAGAGAAAAAAACCCAGAATGCATCCCTACAGGTGCATTTCAAGCACTTTCCTGCATCTTAGGGAAAATGCAGAACAACTAAAAGGGAAAATGGTCTTTATGGAAAACTGATGTATGCATGATTCTGTGACTCATAATATTCTGTGATCTTTTGGATTTCATTACAGCATTTTAATCTAAATAGATTTGTAAGTATAGAAAGCTCCTTCTAATACTCTTTCTATTTTCATCTTCAAATCCTCCTTTACATTCTGCTTCAACTTGCAATCTTCTTCGGAGCATTCTCTCTCTCTATCTGACTCAAAACATACTATTTTAATGAGAAAAATACAGCGTATAATCTTAAGAGTACATGAAAATCAAAATCATATAAATTGACAAAAATGTATGAGAAGAAAGCAAACATACACTTTTGTGAAGAGCAGTTTCCCCTTTCCTAACTGTGATGTTCTGGGCGCACCACATTACTCATAGCACTAGTGTCTTGAAAGACCATTGAAGGTTCAAGATTGTAAATTGTTGAATTTATACCACTGAGTTTTACAAGATAGCTTGGCAACTTCCCCTGAAACATGAATATCTTTAAAATACGACATACATTTGTACTGCCTAAGGGCTATTCCCATGTAATAGAAGTGCCATCAGCGGTAATGAACAGAGTGACCTCTAATCAACCAAATTTGTTCTGCTTTCAGAGTACTACATTAAATAGTTACCAAGGAGTTGCCAAAGTCTTGCTAAGTGCTTGAAAGCTCTTCCTAGACGGAAGTAACACAATTAAATTTAGGATGCTTTTGGATACCACTGTCCAAACCCTAAATACTGAGTAATCAGTAATAAACCCACCTATTTTGGGGTAAACATTACATGACTTCTATAAAGTGTACTCCCAGAGTCTCACGTTATTTTACACAATGTGAAATACCTCTCCATCTTTCTAAATGTCATCAAATATTATGGCTAAAGCAAGGTCTTTTCAAATCCACCTGTATTACTCCCTTCACTCATGTGAGAAATCTTCCATGTAATTTTCCCTTCACAGTGGAGATGCACTGTAGCTGTAAGGAAGTTATTTGTAAATGCCAGCTTCTACCCAACATGGATGAATTCCTTGAGTTTGCTATAACTGACAAATGTTAAGGCTGACAACCTTTATTTTTTTCTTCTCAAATAGCAACTCTTGCTCACGACTAACAGTCTACGCAGCCACTGCCCTATCCCTCTTACTGTACTGTGCTAGAGGGTTATTTTTGGCTGGGTCTGTTGTCCAAGCCTGCTTACAGCATGTCTACACAGACACGAATCAATACAACAGAAGGACACCAGGGAAGCAATCCCATCAAACCATGGAAAACACTGGACCTGAATCATGGTGTGCAAGAGGCATCTCTTCCCCTCAACTGTGTGCAGAGGGAGCCCAGAGATATTTGTTTCCCTGGGTTCTCTGGAGCCACCTGTGTGCCAGTGGCATCACAACCTATGAAAATGGCAGACCACCATGAGACCTCAACCACGACAATAACCAGGCCAAGAAATATCCAGCGAATCTTTTGCTGCTCTCTATACATCTTAATTAGCTGGTTCTTTGCAGTGGAGCTGACAATATATCATTAATCTTTAAATAAAATATGCATGTTGCACAATTTCTCCCTTTCACAAAAGAAAGGGTTTGATTTTTAACATGTGAGGGTTAATGCAGTACAATGGTTTGAAAATTCAGTTCTTGCCAGGTGCTCTCAGCAATGTGAATTGTCAGAATACATAGGTGGAAATTCCCCCATCAGTCTATTTCTCAATGGCTCTAAATGAACACAGAAACACATTCAAGACACATAGACACAGAACAATACCAAGAACAAGTGAAGAAGCAGCAGCTTTTTCAGAAAAAGGGAGAAGCAAGAGCTTGAAAGGAAAGACCATATACACATAATAGAATACATAGCTATTTAAAGAAGCGATGCTGGGGAGACTTAAACTAGCTAGATTTAAACACTTCTAGAGTCAAACAATTTGACTGAGGCAACACAGCCTTTGGGATAAAGGTACTTCTGGGCAGAACAACTATGCAACTCATAGTACTTCAAAGATGGTATTTAGTATTAAAATAATGCACATGTAAAATATGCAGTTTTGTCTGTTAGTAAGAAACTAACAAAGGTACTTCCACACTTTCAAAAACTACTGTGAAAAAATTTAATGTAAATCAAGCTGAAGATGGAAGAGTTTAAAACAATGATTTTACCAGCTTTTGGTTTTTCACTAGAAGATTATTGAAAACTGAATCTCAAACAATGCCTTGTAATTTCCAAAATACGATGTTCCAGAAAGTTACTTTCCTACTGTTTAAATTCAATGTAATTAAGTGTTCTTTAATTTTTCATATACAATTGAATTCTGAATTGCTTAAGATTGCAAGTATTTTTTGCACAACAATTTTTCCGATATATGTAAAATACAGTTGCCTTCGCATCAAGAAGCCCCGCTACACCAATGAAAACACATTGCACTGGTAGGCTTCAAAGATCAAAGCAACTGAATAAAATGATTTGAAACACAGCTACTTGCAGAGGTTATTAAAATTGGGAGGGTTTTTTTTATGTGAAGAGGCTGGGAGGAGAAGACTTTGCAGAGTTCTCCCTCCTTTCCAATTCCGAAGCAAAAAACTGCCTCTCTGATTTACCGAAGGAAAAAAACCCCTGTGTTGATGCTTCCTGTGAAATCAGAACAGGAGTATTTTTCTTTAAGTGTGTGTTTTCATTAATTACATAGTAACCTCCATTCTTTGGGTGGTGAAATAAAAGAGAAAAAGCATTGGAAGTAGTATTTCCCATAGAAACAACTGCCTGTCAAACAAAGCATAAAAAGACAAAAGGCAGAAACACTGTTTCAGCTTGAATGCCTTAATGTTACCATTTGTCATGCAGCAGTTCTTCAGAAAACCCCGAAGTACAGTTAACTCTACTCCTCGTTACACCACACACTTTCCCTGTTGGTACAGGATTAAAATGTGCCCAGCCTGACAATGAAACAGCAGAGCCATCGCACATTGTTATGCAACTCACTGTCTGCAAGGGTGGCTCGTAGCTCCTTCTTTATTCAGCAAGTGCCAAGTGCATGTTTAATCAATGTCACAGCTCACCACTGTGTGCAACTAAAGCCACCGTCATTCCTCTCTTCAGATTTGCCTGGCTGAGTTATGCAATGCTCGGAAGAATACCTTGGAATTTTTTCCAGAGGCTCTGAATGCAGGTGTGTGACAGCGTCCACACTACTGGCAGCAAAGCAGACTTCTTTTCATCCTTTTCCAGGCTGGACTAAAATTACATAGTGTGACTGCACATAGTTTGCTGCATTTGGAATTACAGCATGTCAACGTGAGAAAGCCTCTTCAGATGGCTGCCACAAAGTAAATCAAAGGCTGGGTTTTCCTGAAGTCTTAATAAATAACTAAGTGCAACTGAATAAAACCAGGAGCTGTTTACATTTTTTTAAAGACAAAACTGAACAGCATGCATTTACTTGCTCTGCATCATCTAAGGAAAAAAAGCCTCAGTTTTAACGGGAATTAGTCAACAGTGAGGATCATTACCAGAAAGAGCTTTACTGGTTTTCTACTACCCTTCCGTTAGTGGATTACTGAAAGAGAACACCAGTCATTTGGAAGATTCTGTAACGCTATTTTCCTCGCCGATAAACTTCTTCATCAAGAAACTGCTCGTGCTCCTATCTGATCTGTCTGAGGAGAGCAGCCTCTTCATGAAGATAAAAGCCTGGCTTGCCACTGAATCGACGAGTAAGAAGCATGTCTGATGACATTTTATTCCTGATGCAATGTAGGGTAAGAAAGATCTTTTATTTTCCCCTTTTTACCTTTCTGTAAAATATGCTCTGAGCTGATGGCACTAATTAAACTCATAAATATGATAACCTCTAATGATTAAAGATGTTTACCAGGAGAGAAAAATGCGATTGCACTATAAAATGTGATTGCAAATCTTTAGTAAATTGGAGTTGCCTGAAATAGTAGAAATCCCAATCAAATTTCTGATCAATAAAGCTAAAACAGCGTGGCAGAATACATATAAGATCAACATCTCAGTCACCAATGAAAGCAATTTCACAGGGAATATGTTTCTAGAGGATATTTGACTGTAAATTAAGTGTATTAGAGCAGCTAAGTAACAGAAACGACCTGTCAACTCTCACTTTTACAACCAAAAAAAGATAATAAATCACATATCCATCAGTAAATGTCCACCTCAAATTCCTATATTGCATAGGATTTTGCTACTATAACAGTACTACTGTTCTCTGGCATACTGCAATAATCAGCATATACATATATATATATCAACAACATATATATATTTGACAAGATGAACATTATCTGTTAAATGTTTATTGTTACATGGATGACTAAAAGCTGGTCTAATAAACATGAAAAAGGATAAGAGCCCACCTGCAATTGCCTACTTTGGCTCACTGGTGAAAAACAACTGTGACACTGTGTTAAGAGGGCATATTTTCCATGTTGAAAACAGCAGGCACAAATATTTTCAACTGCTTTTGTACTGTGGAGTTAAATATTTAAGAACGACTGAAAATGTACATAATCTCCCCAGGCATTTCAGATTATTTGACAACGCTCACATACCTGCTTTGATCAATGTTTTGTAAGGAAACAAATTAGTTGGCTAACGATAAATGTTAAATTTCTTTTATAATAAAGCACATTAACTGGTTTGAAGCACCAAGCTATTTTTCACTCCTATCAAATCTGTATCTACAGAACAATTATTTTTAGCACGGACATGTTCATACAAAAAGAAAACAAAAGATGAATACAACTCTAATAAAGCATTAAGAACAACATTAAGAAATGTTGTGTAAGAATTGTTTTTAAAAAGATCAAAGCTTGCATGTTTGTCAGACCAGATTTACAACTTGCTTTCTTTTTTCTAGCTAGCTGCCAGAATACTGGTGAAGGTATTTGCAGGAAAAATGGGGACCTCTGCCATCACAACACTGGAAGATGTAAAAAGGAAAGAGGAAAAAGAGGAAAAAGAAGAATCTATCTTAGCACTGCTTGGGATTATTGGAACTGTGCTCAATTTATTTGTTATTGTTTTTGTGTACATTTACACGACACTTTGATGACATTTTTGAATATCAATTGCACATCACACAGTGCAAAGACTCGTGATGGTAAGAATGATTTCTAAATTTAAAGCAAAAAATCTCCACATTCCAGAACGAAGTGTCTGGCTAAGGGTGCTGCACCAATGACTGCTAAGTGTATCTGTGAGCCCAGTTAGGGTGCTAAATTACGCAAAGGAAGGCAGATGATATTTAACTTCTTGTTGGTACCGGATGAAATTCAAATAGCAGGATCAGAGATTTTATTGCCAGCAAACATGCAGGACAGAAATACAAGCAAATACTGAAAATAGTCAGTACATAGAAAGGGATTAATTAAATATAAATCAATAAAAGCAAGCTCCCATGATGCTTCCTATGGTTTTGTGCAGTATGTCTCTTCATAGCTGAGACCAGAAAACAAACAAAAAGGATTTTATTTTTAGACCACCATAATTTAGGACTATAACTTACAGTAGTGTATAATAAGTGTGGAAACAGGAACACTGTTCTACCAGAAGTTGTAATATTATAAATAAAATTTTAACTATTGACTATGTTCTGCAGCATTTTTGTTAGTCTTGTGGAAAGATGAAAAAGGTTAGATTTTCTTGCCTTTACGAAATCTGTATTTGAAATCATCATGCTATACAGACAACATGCTTTTCTAACTAAAAATCCTTTAAAGTGCTGTGACAAAATAAATAGTTTTAGTACTTCTTTTAAGAAATATTAATAATTAAAATAACACACTAATAGATACTCTCTAAATGAAAAAAATCCTAAATTACATTTTCTACATTGCCATTTTTAGAAAGTGTTTAACAGAAGTCAAATACAACTCATCTTTTCATCCTGATGGCTATTTCCAAGTAAAACTTATCACACAAGGATTCCTGGTGTTGCATGGAAAACAGGTTTAACAACCATGGTCCAGAAGACCTTTCTGGACCAGGTCCTGAAGACACAGATTTATGTGTCTGTTTATGCACTTCTTATGACTGAGGCCCAGAATTGCAACTCTTATTCATACTAACAGAATATGCAATTTGATTACTGAAATTGCTGAAACTATTTCCACATTTTTAATTAGACCTACATATGTTTTTGAATTAGATTCAAAGCTGCGGACAGTCTGAAATGACAGAAGTTTTCATATACATCGATGTATCTTACATGTAACAGAAAGTTACTTTTGAGAGTTTGGGATTAAACCAAAGTAAATAAACACCATCAAAAATAAAAAGAAACTGATTTTAATGAATACTCTTCTTCTATGTGTCACAGAGGAACAATGGAACAGCTGGATTTCTGAAAATCAGCTCAATTTCTTCTCTTAGGCTGCAAAGCTACATCCAGTCCCTCCATGAAATGACATGCAAAGAAATACATGCATTATATAGGTGCTAGCTTATGGCTGTATAGAAATTTTGTGACTGCTAAACCAACCAAGCCTTTAGAAGTCACTTCAAAACAAGCACATGTATAAAATAAGGTCAAAGGAACCAGAAAAGAATGAATTTGGCAATGATGTTTCAGTGAGTTGCAGAAACTACATTGTAACACTGATTTAGGGATGAAGGAGGTGGAAGATGGTATATTCTTGTTTTGCAACTCTGAGCCGATACTGGCTCAACCAGAAGAAATGACAAACAGAGCTGAGGCTGCACTGGAAGGAAGCATGTGCAGACAAGAAAATTTATTCACTATCCACAGCCTACAGTAAGTTTCTAGCAATGTATAATTATTTTCAGTATATAAAGCACCAAAGCATTCTGTAAAACTAAGCTACATTCTAGAGGAATTATACAGGTTGCTAATGTTTATTTAATACTACAGAACAGATATAATCATTATGAATTTTTTCAATGTACTTCTTATATCTACATATTTATGGATATTACTGCATTATTCACATAATATAATCTCTTAAAATGATATTTGAGATGGGTCTTAAAATGAAGGGTTACAAGAACCTGAAAACTGAAATTCAGGTAGACATTAATGCTGTTTATTTTGATGCTGAAGTTATTTAAAACTTGTCAATTCTGTGAAACAAATAAACAGTTTTATTTCATACCATTTCAGTGCACAGCTCTCTTCTCAAAGTTGTGAATCAACTAGTACACCAGCATTAGAGTGAAACGCTGCACCTTTTTTTTTTGTAAGAACTTCAACAGAAAAACCGGTAAAAAACAATCCCAAAGTTATAACCAAATGTGGCAAAGGTTCAGCATCATTCTTTTACCAATGAATGAATTCTTTAACATTTACAACGGTTAGGAGAATGTTTAATTCCAGTAGTTATACACATACTGTCAATCTAAACTGCCACTGTACTTCTAAATTCATTTGTAGTAAAGGCTTTGACCCCTTGAAGGAAGTCACAGGGTAACATTATCATTAGACTGCCCTGGCACACAAGTGATATAAAACAGCAGTCTGGTATTCTCTCTCAACAGGTAACTCCTGCTAACCTACTCATTAACTTTAGTTAAATGAGCTCTAATATACAGCTCTGGTGCTCATACATTTAATCCAATCTATGCATAAGAATCTCAACAACAACACAATCTTAATAGCAACTACCTCTTCTTATACTCAGTACAAGTCAATATTCTGGGGAAAAGCACAGTTGCT
>WEKX01027143.1:460596-487740 GCA_013390025.1 Pitta sordida | reverse complement strand
CCCTTCACATGCAACATATTTGTCCACAGTACCTAAAGTTCACAACGAGGTATCTGGCTGCAGGATAAAGCAGCACAACTGTTAATGAATCCACAAGTCCATGGTGTGGCAGTACTTGGTAAACTTCTAACAGGGCATTAGAAGCAAATATTGGACTCTCATGAAATGAAACGTTGGTCAGTAAATACAATCCTTTTAGTAAAGCTCTCCCACAGAAATGCATCATCTCTTCTCAGCAGCCAAACCCAGGGAAGCCTGAGCTACTCTAACACCACAAACTGTGCTGACCACATCATACAGAGTCTTTGTCCACCAAAGAAGGAAGAGTGACTAAAGAAGGATCACGCAAGAAAACCTCAGCTAAAATCACAGTATCACCAGCTTCCTGCAAGCCTGGGAAATCAAGCAAAAAGAATTAAAGCACAATTCTGCAATTTGACATGAAGTCCATTTTCCAAGGAAAAGGTGGTACCAAACCTCTGTCAATATTTGCCTCTAAACAAGATTAAGCTATCTTAGTATTTGCTAGTTACTAGTTTAAGGACAAACCAGTATAACTATATTTTTAAGCAAGAAGAGTCTACCTAATGTTGTTTTATCACTGACAATTCCCATTTTCACTGGGCTTAGGATGGCAACAGGTCAGGTTAGGTAACAGGTTTGACTAGATTAGACTAGATTAGATTAGGTAACAGGTGATAGGTTGGACTTGATGATCTCTATGGTCTTTTCCAACCTTACTGATTCTGTGATTCTGTGATTCTGGCTTTTTACTTTTCAGGACCATAAAAAAAACCTAAAAATTGACAGTCCTTGTCATATAAGTCACTTGATTTCCCTTCCACTGCTTTATCTCTATAAATCTTGTTAGGTACAAAAAGTATTATAAATACTCCTTTCTTCTTTCCCACTTCCAAATACTATCTTTTATTAGTTTTCATGGATCTAAGCCCATTAGTCAAACAGCTTACTTTTGTCAGCAAAATCTAGACCCTCAAGATACCCATATACTCCATTCAGAATCTGATGGTCACACATTTACCAGGAACCTCTTGTTACACAGTGAAAATTTTATTACTGTGCATTTTGTTCAAAAGGAGAGAAGTCTTCACATATTTGAAGGAGTTCCTATAACAGTAGTTCTCTCAAATGAAATGTGTTATATACAAGACAACAGTGAAAAGGTTTCACAGGACAGCTTTTGGTGTGACATATATATATATGCACGGTAGTGAATACATATTAGATGGCACATGATATAGCAGTTAAGAATGACATCAATTTTACACATATAAATAGGAATTACGTCCCTAATCTCATCATGTTGCAAATATAAACTTTTTTTATTTAGAAAATGAAAGACAATAGAAGCCACCATAATGTAATCACAAGATTTGAAATAAACATGTAAAAATCATCAAGAAATGGTGAGGATTACAGCAGCCACTGCTCTTTGTGACTGGGGCTATCTTGTATAATAAGGAAGTACTTCACAGATAAACCTTCCTTCTCTACAAGTAAAAAGCAATTATGGAAACCAATGAAAGTGGTTAGTTCACAAGTTTCAAGGACTTCACAATCATCTCACCCTGATGCAGATGAAGGTGCAAAATGTATCAGATCAATCTGGTTGGCACTGATCTGGTTCAAGGTGAGGTTTCTAAAAGATTAAATGTTATGTGAGCACTCCTTCTTTGTTCAATATTTCTTCTATCTAGAACAATCTAGATAAGAATCCAGTCCATGTATGTTTTGGGCAAATTAAGCAGGATGGCACAATATATTTAAGTAACAAAAAAATTTAGATAGATTTCTAACTCTGACATAGGCCAATCTACCAAAATAGCTTTGCAAGTGGGATGTATCACACCTGCAGCTAACTGAACATCTGTAAACAAAACATACAATTCCCATCAATACCAAAATACTTACTATCTTATATCACCACATTGTTATTAGCCCACTGTGCAATAAAAGGAAAACAGCCCACCTGCAACTTCATTGCACATATCTCTTTGCTAAATTTTTCTCCCACATAACTCAATGCATATGGCAGACCCAGGGATACGTGAAGGTCACTGTTATTGCAACAACTAAAAACAAACTCTAAAATCTTGTAGAAGATTTTAGATCAGCATAAGGAAAACATCTAACAGGTACCACCAGCACTCCTTTAAGTCGGAGGAAGTTACAAAGTTGCTCAAAATCGCTACTTTCAGTTACCACTGCCCTGGGCACAGCTTGCTCCTGCTGGCGTGCCAGAACTCAGGAATATCCCGTTAGGACCCCATATGCAGTATCCTAATTTCTCAGTCCAGCATGTTACAGGAAGAACACAGTTACCTGCTTCTTCCACATGAAAGTACCTCTTGACAGCAGAAGTTGCACCAATCTAAAAATTAGAATACCATGTACATGGGCATTACTACTACTCTTCCCAGGCTCCCAGTCAGCCTTACCACAGAACAAACAGTTATTCAAAATAGAGAAGCTTGAAATTAGATAAAGATCTATCAGGAACGACTCAAATCTATTCTACTACATTGAAACTGGTCTTCAAGGTGGTTTTGTTTTTTTTTTTAAATAACTGTAGTTTTCAGCCTTACAGGCATTTTCCCAGAGCTTAACATAGCTTCAGAGCTTCTCAACCTCCGGCTCTTTGGTGTCTCTCCTGACACTCAGTGTCAGTGACACGAGAGCCCTAGCATCACATGCAACTTATTATTGTGAAAATTATCTGTCTGCTTTTCAACTAAACAGTAATTACTGCATTGGAATTATGCCTCACTATCACTAAGACAAACTATTTTCAGGGACTGCTTTCCAGCTAAATGCGTGGCTCAGATATTAACAAAAATATGTTCCCTCCAGAAGCCATCCTTTTTGCCCGTTTCCCTCTCCTACTGGTGCCCTATTGCACTTGCAAAGAGGAGCTTGACTGATGTTAAGCCTGCAAAATTGTTATTATTTTTTAAATCCAGGAGAACACTGTTAGTAACAGTTTTATGTATAGGCTTTTGAATATACACAGCAGGAAACATTCACATCGCTTGGATCAACCAAAGGATAACAACCCTCAGATTTTACAGTTCTAAATTTCAATGGAAATAAACACATCCTTTGTGAATCTAATCAGGAGCATGGTTTTCAGATTTTTCTCTGAAAAGCAAGGCTTTGATTTGCTTTAATATAGTTCAGTTGCTGCATTAAGTGGTGTTCACCCTTTACTTATTGTTAATACACAGGTACATTTCAACATCCCTTGTCAACCACAAACAACAGCAGTTCCACAATGGAAAACATATCTAAAATGAATATTTTGCACTGAAACTTTGCTGTTTCTTTGTACTTTAAGAAAACTTTAAGAAAACAAATGCTCCCTGAAAGCCAAGCTAGTCTGAACTTTTCACCACGAGCCACATATCTCATCTCTTCTATCAGTTTCTGACTGTTCTTCCCCAGTTAAAGGTGACTTATACAGAGAGACACATGCTTCTATTGAAAACAGCAAAACCCCATTCCAACAGCTGTGATTCATCCATAACTCGGGACCAACAGCTTCATCCCTTAGATAACACAGCATTTTTGCCAGCCCTTTCAATTACTTTTTTACCTCAACAAAGAATGAGTATCTATTAGAAAGATTACTTCATTCTTTTACTTTATTTTATTGCTTTACATTATATTTTCATTTGCAATAATGAGCTTGCTGTATCATTAGTTCATTTTTGTTATTGCAAAATAGAACCAATAAATTTCTTGCAGAACTAGGGAGACGAACTAAACTGAGAAGGTAGAGGTATCAAACTGTGGACTCGCAACTGAAACATCTTCATATTTTCATTTTTACTACAAGACCCCAGCAGACTTCGCAAAACAGTTCCATTCCATCATAGAAGATTATGTAATGCCCTACTTAGTACATATTAAAGAGAGCCACATTCTTATTTTAGTTCTAAGTAGCTTTGCACATACCTAAAACAGGGATGATTTCTTTTACCTCTAACATAAAATATACTGCATATTTCAAGAAGAAGTTAAAACATTGTTTCAGGAATTCACATCACCACACCCTCCAAATGGCATCCAAAGAACCGCAGTAATGTGACAAGACATTTATCAGTTACTCCAAAAATAGGGCATACATAAAAAGGTACAAAATCAAATCATGCAGATTTGGAACAACTCCTTCTAATACTTCAGGATTAAATCCATCTTTATAAACAAAGTAGCTGCACAAAAATCCAACCTAAGGTTCATCTTCATACTAAAGCCTGTCATCCAGTGAGACTGAACATAAATCACAAACCCAGTCTGCTGGTTTTGTCATTAGTTCCACACTAGGCATCTCCTTAATTCATACTGCTTCATACCACCTTGGACAGTAGAAATGGTTTCCACAGCAAGGTACAAGATACCTTGATGATGAAAACTATCAAAACATTTTGTTGCAAAATCATGAGTGGAAATTTGATGACGACATAGAACTCATTTGTTTTTCCTTTAAAAAACCCCAACAATTGAAATGTTCTAATATACAGTCGCCCCCCAATTACGGTGGGGCTGCGGGTCTCCCCACCCCCTGCGAAGTCCTCACTCTGCAATGATTGACAGCTCATTAATATGTAAATTTGCCCCACCTGCTGCACTGCCCCCCTTCAGTCCCAGAGCCCTGGGGGGTGATCCTGGCACCTCCCCATGGCCTCTGATGGGCCAGGGGAGCCAAGGCAATGTCTTTTGCCCCCTCCCCAACTCTGGGGAATCCCCGAGGTTCCCTTCGGCAGAGACCGGGGCACGAGGATTCCCAGCTTTCCCAGCTTATGCAGTGGGGCCAGCACTCGATGTTCCTGTGCATGGGGAGGAGATGGCGTCACGGGGCTGCCAGCTGCCATTTGTGGCCCCAGGCCGGCGGCACAGGCCGGCGCTTGTGATTTCTGTGTGTAGGAGGGCAGCGGGAGGCCGGCTGTCACCGACACAGCGCTGGAGAGCACCGGGGCTCAGTGGGGCAGTGCAGTGGGCAGGGCTGATTTGCATATTCAGGACTGTGAGTTTAGTGCAGGTGCAGTCACGAATGCACCATGAAACAGACTTCTGTTATCACGGAGAATGCACCCCGTGACGAAGTCAACCTGTGAGAAAGGAACCGCGCAGTACTGAGGCTGAACTCTATTTGAAATATTTTCCAGTTTTTAGAAGAAGTTTATTTTTGCATTCCCTAAGAAGAAAAAGCTCAGAAGAAAGTAGAACTGTCCTAATATTTGTAACATTCACCAAATTCAGGCATATGCTTGCTCAATTTTCTTTAAAAATTAACATTTTTCTTCATGGTTTTGCCTACAGTACTCTCTCTCCACTTCCTATTGTAGAAAAACATGCAAACTTATCAGAAGAAAGTATCAGTTTCCTGTTAGTTTCAACAGTCAAAGAATTTAACTATAAATTTAAACAGAGAAAGGAGCATTTTGACAAATATAATTCCATTCTGTGACTCTATTTTATTTTGTTTTGTACGGCTCAAGTCAATATTCCAGTAGTACAATTCTAAAATGGTGAATGTGCTGAAACTAGCAATAACTACCTCTCGTTTATATGCACACTTACTTAAATGACAGGAGTAATCCAACGTGGATTTTAAAGGAGACAATTTCTGAAGGAGACAACGGCACATTACCTGAATCATTGCGGAGGTATGAAGACATTGCTGGGATGAGGCAAGACTGACTGAGCAGCTCTAGGAGAACGGATGGAAGAGCACTGCTGTTTTGTGCTCTCCCCTCAGGACTAGTTTGAGTTTCTTCATTTGATGCACTTCCTGCAGGATTTATGTAACTGGCAAGAACCTGAAATACACAAAAATATTTCATCAAAACTGATTTTAAGAACTTTTCTAAGAGAGTTTTTAAGAACTCTATTAAGGAAGAAGTCCTAACACTTCACTACCTGTTCTGCTGATTCAGTACTCTCAGTACTGGTATTTATTCCATCAGTTCCAAAGATGTCTCAGAAGAAATTCTACACAGTTATGAAATTTCAACTTCATCTACTGATAAAATTAAATAACTATTAAAATTCTGAATGATTTTAGGAGATCAAGAAATATGAATTTTAACAAATCTGCTGGAGTTACTCAAAGAAAAGAGTTTGCCAGCTCAGATCACTGTATTACTTGAAGTCTCAGGGTCTCTATTCACCTTTTTAGCCTTTTCTCCTTTCTTTCATTCTCCCTCTTTCTTCTAATTACCATTACCAATGTTATTTTGCTGCAGCATCTTACCAGCACTCTGTACAACAGCAAGTTATTAAACCTTTCTAAAGAATGGACCAAGGAAAATCTGCTGTACAACTGACTGCTATGTCCAGCAAAACGCTGAAGGGTTTTCTACTTCCTCCAACTGCTGATGGCTCTAAGCAAGGCCTCTTTACTTCATGACTTGTCATAGTTACATCTAAACATCTGCCTGGCATAATACAGAATACTGCCTGCAAGTTGCATTGACAGTAGTTCAGGTGATTTTCCTCTTTCTTGCTTAGGAAATAGTTTCAGATTTTATCCGTTATGCTTTTGCAAGTGATGTGATACTTCTGCCATGTCTATAGTGAGTGAAATAACTGATTACATCACAATGGCACCTTCACCAGTCAAGGTATGGGCATTTTCATGATTTCATCTTCTTTGTGCTCTACCCCAGCAATGAAGTTAGCTAATGTATTTGACCTGATGGTTCTGTGAAATAAATTTTTGATGACTACACACGATCACATATTTCCTATCCTGATCCAAGGTAACAAGGATTGGTTGCATTTCACAATGGACTGAAAAGCCTGATTATGGACTTTCTTCTCCTTAGCATGAGGCATTTGGAAGATCTCAGAGTTTTACTAAGATCTGGATGTTTACTGGAGATTTACTATAGTGATGTAATTGACATACTAGAGATTCCATAGTACGTCTGAGTGAGATTTTGTTACATTGGCATAACACATTCATGGACACCAGTAACAACTACAGGCATTTCCATAAAGAAGAGCAAAAATATGCAAGAAATGAACAGGTAACACTGGTACACAAAACGAAACACCTATTCCCATATTCTTCTCCTTTAATCGATGGGTTTTACTTTTGACTGAGTGCAGGGATTTGGAAAGAGATAGTGACAGCCCCAGGGAAATACACAGGAATGCTTCTTGGTTCACTTTCTCTTAGAACCATCGTGCAGGTCTTTTATATAGTAGCCTAGTGATGTTTGCAAATGGCCTGTCTCCAAATATGACCTATATAATTTTTCACGCCAACATATCATAGTAAATATTTTCCCCCAAAGTATCATAATTACTCTGCTGTATGGCTGACAAAACTCCAGCGTTACTATTCAGTTCTAATGCTTCACCTGCTTATCATTAATCAAAAATCCATTATTACACACCTGTAGAAGGCAAGTCACATGCTCTTCTTCTAGCCTTTGCTTAGTCAAAGCTTGTTCAACATCCCATCCTGAAGCTGTGGAGCCTGTTCCAAAGCCTGTACCTTTAGCCCAGTACAACTGCTGTTCTTCTGTTGATGCACTATTGTGTGTACTTGACACCTGTGGCTAAGTTAAAAAAAAAAGTCAAAATTATTTAATGTTTTTATCTTAGGAACATTGTCTTTAAAAAGCCTTTGTTCTGCAAAACAATGTAATTCAAATTTATTAACTTTATAAAGATGTCATCAGGATCTGGTGGAATTCAAAGCTTTACATAGGAAAGACTGTCACATACATGGAGTTCTAATACAGGTCAGCACTAAATTCTTGGATGTGATTCTTCAGCCTGACTAGAACTGTATGCCCATTTCTTTCACTTTTAAGACCTATTTAAGATCTAACCAAGAACTATCCTTGGTTAAATGATGAAAGGCATAAAAATGCTATTTAATCAATACCATGCTCAACACCACAGCTCTGTAATCATTACTATTTCACACCTAGTCAAGTTTAATAACATGAGATGAAGGGGATAGGAGTGGAAGTGTTATCAAGAGCACATAACTGAAATGTTAAGATGCTCAAGCATTTGCTAATTTTGAAGAAATGCTGTAAAAAAGCCAGAGGAATATGTCATACGTACAGCCTTGATACATGATTTCTGAGTCACTGAAATACACACTATTTCCTCTCTAGATAAGAGTAGGGAAATATCTTGTCCTTAAAATGTTCTGAGAGACAGCATTTTTCTAACCTTTACAGCTTTTTCCAATGCTCTACCCCGGTACATTTTACTAACGTAACTCCAAGACTATATTGCTTAGCTCTTACGAAACCACTGAAGTACTTATGCTAATTTTTCAAGTCTACCAGGTCTTTGGTGAAAATGACGTAGAAAAAACTTTAATAAGCATTTTTGAACTAATGCCTTCCTATTTATATATTTAGCACCCTATATAAGTGACTTGCTATTTTCATTACTTGGTGACAATTATCTGGAGACCGAGTCATGCGATAAAGTGCCCAAATTTATTTTGCACTATTTGATTTGTGGCTCTGAAAAGTTTATATTCAGATCTTAGTTAAAGATTATTCTTGGAGGTAAAAAAATGATGTATTAATAGACTTCAGTGGCAAAAGAAGTTATCACCTGTGAAGTACCACAGTGACAGTAGCCTAGAATCATCTTTTACATTGGGAAGGTAATGCATCTTGCTGATAAAACAGTTGTGTGGTTGATCTCATGTAGACATTACGCATTACATCACTCATGAATATGTTGTGCTTTTAACAGTCAAGAGGACTGTCATGAGCACTGAATTAAAGCACTTAAGGGAGAGTCTGGCCCCAGAAATACAAGCCTCAGTACAAGCCTGATGGATCTCTAGTTTCAAGATACCATCTATCACTTGATAGATATGAATTATGAGCAAGCTAGCTATTTCAGGGGTCGTGGTAGAACTGAAGCAGAGGTAAGAATTAATGGTTGCCCTTTCCCTTCCAACGTGCAAAAACGCTAAGCCATTAATGTGTCAGCAGCCTGATACTCCATTAGAAGCAGAATCTCTCAACTTCCCCTTAAATTTGATTAGCCATTAAAGTGAATTATTCTCATGCACAACTTCATCTCTTGCTTGTTCAACCCTTTAGCAGTACCAGAGCTGCTAAAATAGACAGCCCTGTATTTTCCAGCTCCTTAGCCATATTCAGCCACCAGGAACTGTTGCATGCAAGCCTCTGTCAAAACAACGCTAATGAGGGCAAATCATTCAGGTTTTTCCTAAATAATTTTACAGACAATAGGTTTGTTATACAGAAATGGCAACTCAAAATCCTAAAAAAACCAAAACAAAGGATACATGTTCTGAATAGGGTGGTATAAAATGTGAAGTACCTTGGAAAAATAATTTTAAAGATTCATTTGTGATCTTGGACACAATGAATTTTTTCATCTTTAGAACTCATTTCCCTATCAGTGCAAAGTGGATAACAAAAATTACTGAATTAATTCAATAATTTTCACAACTCATTTACATTTGTGAAGGACTTAAAAGGAAATAATTTGCAACCAGTAGAGTTCAGGTGATGAACGTAGGTAATGAGGTGGTGGTATTTAACGGAGATTGAAGAACTACCATCCACTGAACATTATGCCTCTCAGGCAGTGAAAAAGAAAGTCCCGTGAAAGAAACTGATTACATCTTAATGCTTCATGACAAGCCTTCTTTGTTGGTTATATTTCATGATTACTGTGTTTATTTGCATCATGCACAGACAATTACTTGATCAAGTACTTTAAAATTATTTTTGTTCTTCAGTCAAGTGCCAAGTCTGCACAAAATAGCCTATAATGAAAGCAATGAGATTGTTTTCTTTTTTACAGTTAAAACTCTTACTACTTCTTGGTGGCACATCCTCTACTGATAAACTTACCTCTGTCTGGTTGGGACTGGAGTTGGGCACTCGTGGTGCATGGTGGCTTAGCGCAGACAGACAAGCAAGGATAAGATGGATAGCTCCAATCTCCAGCGCCATTCGCCTAAGCAGGACTCCATCATCAGTAGTCAATGGTGTAGTGCTGAACAAACTGCGCAACACATGGAAGGGCAGAGTAGGAAGCACGTTTGCTGAAGGAGACTGCAGGATATGACCTAGGTTGAGGAAGGAAAACATGAAAACCGTATTTTCTTTCAGTAGTTCGATTTAGCCTATTAATCTCTGCAATAGCTTATGAACATACAGGAATCTACTAAGGACTTAAGTATTTGCACAAAGCAGTAAGCTATATATGTAATACTAGGTTTCTCTTCACAAAGAAATTTCATCATGAGGAAAGTGTAGAAGAAAGAATGTTTCTTTATTCTATTCACGGATTTGGTTAAGAACCAGGTTTAAAAAATCTGATTCGCCAATTCTAGGGAGAAAACTGGTTTGGAAGGAAGTTCAGTATAATTTTATATATATGTATATATATATATGTGTATATATATATATTTAAACATTCCAAATACAGCAAGTCAAAGAATGCACATGATCAGCGAATAGCAGCTCAGCTGACAAGGAGCTGTAGTTTATCATGGTGTAGGATTCTTCTTCATAATAAGTCAGTGACACAAACCAAGTTGGCATGTTATTCACGTTCAATACATGCTGAAACACTAATATAATTTTAATTGGATGAGTTGTGTGTTTGAATTTTGAATTAGAATTACTTAAAATTTTAACCCTTTTGCATTATGAAGAAAAATTACTTCTTTTAAGAGCTACATTTCAAGTAATGGGGTGACCTATTAATGTGCCATACTCAGATTTGTCTCAATTTTTTCCTGTATTTAACAATACATTCCACATTTTTCCATAGTGCATATGTAAATAGAGACAGTTAACAATTGAAATGCTTCAGCTGCTGAAAATACTCTAAAAAGCCAACTGTTCAGAAGTTTGCTTCTAATTTTAAATATATTATTTTTCTTAAGAGTTTTATCAGCTGCATCACCATCCAGAGGTCTAAACTGAAACACATTACAAATATGTATGCCTGTGTTTGCATGTGTACATATCTACGCACACACGTATGAATTCATATCTATCTGATACTCTTTGTAAAGACAATAACAAGAAGGAAGCAAAACGTTCTCTGACTAGGATCTTCATAAATGAAACCAAAAACTTCTGAAAAAAAAGCCATGGGATAGAATTCTAGGACTGCAGGTGTGGTCAAATGACAAAGAGACCAAAAAAGAGAAATCTAAACAACTGCCCATGATTTATCTTTGCACACAACTGAATCCATGTTTAACCTATAAGCCTTCACTGTAAGTGAACGTCTTACTATTATGTGAGAAAGTAATGAGTTCCCAATTGTATAAAAAGCTGCATCTCCAACAGATCAGGAAAATATTTATACTTTATACAGAGAACTAATGTGGAATATTGTGTACAACTGATCCCACATTTTGCAGAGTAGAATCAAGACATTTGGCTTAGGAAATAGACAACTGACTGTTTATTCCAGCAAAAACAAAGGCTAGGAGAGAATGCAATTCCTGTCAACAATGGCATTGGAGAAAGAAGAGCTATTTATGATGACAAACAACACTGGCACAATGATAAATGGCCACAAACTAGATATGAATAAATTTAGGCTGAAAATTAGAGCAACCCCCACCTATGAAGAAAATTGTGTTCTAGAACTGTGTTCCAATAGTAGTGGCTGCACACACACACACACAAAATGAAAGCAATCCAAATTTTAAAGGTCTCTTTATAAAAAAAAGGATATAAAAATTGCCTGCAGCAGCAAGGCAATGGAACTACGGACTCTAGGACATAAGGGACTGCATACAGTCCTTTATTTATTTACTACTCAAATTAGGTGGGAGTAGGCAGCTACATCACATTTTTATTGTCCAGTTTAGTCTTGCCTACTGTGCTGTACCTAAATGCAAGAGAAATAAAAAGATAAACAGAAGGGGAGGGTAAATGAAGCTCTTAGTTCTTCAGACGGTCTCATAAGGTACATGTTTCAGACCACTCTATAGACTGCTGAATAAAGACTAACTTTAGATGATTATAAAAAAAGCATTCTTTTCAAAGTCATAATCATAGAGTCATGTACGTTGCAAAAGATCCACGAAGTTCAACTGTAAACCTAACACTGCCCAACTCTATCACTAAACCACACCCAATGAAAAAAAATGTCTTACAGGTACAAAACCGTAGTTCATACACACTCTTTCAGTTTTTCAAAACAGTAAGAAACACAAATATTAGAACTGCTATATGCAGAATTCCAGGTTGAGTTGCAAAGGCACTGACTACAAATTGTCTTTTGGGATGTCTGTTCATTCAATGAAGAATACCCCATTTCTCCCTCTGAACCTCATTAAGGTAGAGCTCCTGCTTAAGCAATTAGATTACTATAATCTTTAGATTTTTCTCTCCTTTTCCAAAACAGTATTATTCAACAGTTGCAGAAACGCTCCTATGAATATCATTCTGCGTTTGGTAGCAGAATTATAAGATGTTAGCTCAATTAGTTGAGCATATCCAGCTACACCTGAATGCAGTCATCTTGCCAGTGTCATTGTATCAGTCATTATTTGACAATTACTCTGATGTCTAGATGAAAACACCCGAGTACTGATGATTGTGAGAAAATCTGCCAGACAGAATTTAATATTTAGAAACAACAGACTACTAAAAATGCTAGCAACACTGTTTTGCATAAACCAATTCTAACTTCCTGCTAAAAACAATACAGTGTAAATAAATTTAAGTAAAATGATCTAGCTGTCGTCTACAAAGAAAGGTAATAATTGCAGCACATACTTCCTTCACCATCATCTGTAACTCCCAACACCAATCTCAACAGACACTGAGCATGTTTCCGTTCTTTTAGCAGCACCTCAGCATAGCCCGGGAGACGAAGAAATAAACCAAAGGCGGCCAAAGAATGTGCAGGTATGGGAGACATAGTCTGAACTGTTGATTTAATTGGTGGAGGTTCAGCAGCAATTGTTTCTGGTGCTTCATACACCAATTCCCCTGATTGCTCAATGGTAACCCATTCAAACTGATCACTGTCCTTCTGCTTTTCCTGGGTGGCCGATGTAACCACTGGAGTGCTCACCTTAAACAACAAAAACAACAAAGAAATTTGGCATTCAGTTAAACACCAGAGAAAAAAATTATTATAGTTAGCATCTCAAGGACATGCAACCTTAATGCAGGACACAATAAAGATGTCATATGAAATACACCACCATTGGCAGATAGAGGGACCAGGCTAAATGCTGAAAAGGACATACTTGTTGAATCTTTCATACAGTGCGAAAAAGTCCTGCCTACACAAGCAAGCAAATGTATTTTGCCAACATAAAATCCTCAGTTATGTGTGTTGCTTAAAATACAGAAGCAGAGAAGACACAACTTACACTGAAGTAAACAATACAAAGATTAATTTATATATCAGACTGTTAATAAGACATGGTCCCTTTATTTTTAACATGAAACATCGATCGAACAAAAATTCGCTGTAAAGCCTTTAAAAACTAAGAATAAATTAGTGCATCTTAGCAGTCTTGTGGGAACTCGTGTGATCCTTTTGATTGATTTGACTATTACTGCTGTATTCTAACAGAACAGTCTGTTTTATGACCAGAGGACTATGCAGTCAGGCGTAGCGATGATGGGAATCAGAGTTTAAGGGGGTAATAGTTGTACTGTGGCTCGAGGACATAGTCAATTTAAAAGATGGTATGACACTGAGGTCCCTCTCATAATTAAACATCACAGATGTTTCAGGCTTTCCTGCTATTCAGATAAACTGAATCAATTCTATTTAAAATTTAGTACTTACCACCAGGCTGATCTAAACTGGAAAAGATTAATGTGAAAAGCTCTTGCAGAATTTATCCAGAATACCAAATTCCTAATTTAAAGTCAAAGCAATGTTTTGAGAATCAGAAGTACCAATGACATCAAGAAATACAAAAGTAAAATTAAAGAATTAAGGGTCTGGATAAATCAACAATTTTCACTCTAAATATTCTATTTGGTATTATTGTACTTAATTTGTTTTTATGGATCACAGAATTCTTATTCAGCGTTTGAATCCAAACATACATGTCAAGCTAAGAAATTGTGAGAAGAGAGTAACTTCTCAGGACTACAGAAAAAGAAGGAAAAAAGGAATGAAATTTCTCATGGTTATACTTTGCCTTTCATCTGTTGCAGAATTGCACATATCAGTCTCCTTTAATACAGTATACACATTTACTATCTTCATAATAATATTATTATTCTTTCCTATTAACAGTATCAGCCAAAAATATCAAACATGCAGTCAAATAGAATTTGAACAATTCACAGGTTTTTTCCCTTTTTTAGCAAACATTGTGTACCTAAAACAGCAGACAGAGTAATTCCACACTAATGCCACTGCTGACACTTTTGAAATGCCTATCAGTGCCTCCAGAGAAATTCTATATATAAATGCACGATAATTCATACATTAGTTACGAATATAAATACAGTAATCCCTCGGATTTTGCAGGGGGTCGGCTCCAGAAAGATGCCATAATGAGCAAAATCTGTGAAGTAGCAGTAAATAGGGTAAATACGGTTAAGCGGGAGGAAAAAACCCTGTGATGCATTGAAGCCGCAAACGGTAAACCACAAAATAGTGACAGATTAGTGTATAATTAAGACTACACATTTACTATTTGTAATAATAAACCTAAAATAAAGTCAGATAACAGGTACAGAGAACTGAATTTAACTTAACCATAAAAATACCTCTGAGGATACGTTCATGTGAGCAATTGAATGAATGCAAGTATGCTTTTATAGACTGCACCCTCCAAGATATTTTATGAGTTAAGAGAAGTTAGACAAGCAGCAATCAACGATTTTGTCCTACAAGGACATGGCCACTCAAGCAGTCTATGCAACATACAGGGAAGCAACGTGTATAGCTGGACTGAGCAGCGGAATTATGCATTTGCTTATTTTAAAGAAGCTTCCCCACATAACTGAGACGTTAAACTGAATCATGGAGAAATAGAAGGAAAATCCTGTCCTTAAAAAAAACCAAACAAAATACACACAGCATGTTTTCTGACACTTATTTTTTCACTCACTTGCTGAATTACATCAGGATAAAGCATAGGGAGTCTCTCTGCAATAAGAGCCAATCCACCCATGCCTGCAAAAACTTGCAGGGGAGACTGAATGGGACAGGTTTCAAGAAGCGATTCATCTAGAACTGCATCCATACACTCATCCCCAGGACTGATGGCTTCATCTTCAGGGCAAGGTCCCAGTAAATCTGCATGCTCTACAAAAGCACAGAGGTAAGAGAAATTAATACATCATCATTGATAATGTGTTTACTTATTTGTTCTCATTTAAAAGCGGACTTCAAAAGTATCGCTTCCTTCTCAAGGAAAACCTGAGCCAAGAACCTGAAATGAATGAGAGCAAGAACATAAAATAAACTAATTAGTGACATCTCTTGCCAGTGACAGCAGGTGCATGTATTCATCTCAAGTTTAAAAAAACATGCCTTGTAATTTAATAGAAGTTCAGAGGACCTTTCTGTCTTCACATGCAACTCAATTACTAAACTGAATCCCCTCTAATGACTTTTGAGTTTTATTAAAGTAGTAACATATCTATTCTATGTTTAGAGTTTAAATAAACAGCAAAACAGAACAAAAATATTATTTGAAAAGACCGATTTCTCAACATTCCAAGAGATCTGTACATCCACCCGCTACATGGAGTCATGAAATACTTATTCCAGACCAGATATCAAGAAAATTACATTTTTTTCCCCAGCACTTCTGTTTCTTATCTTTTCTAGAAGCAGACTACCAAGTGAATAGTTATTAAAAGAAGCCCCTGTCTTAAGAATAGATGAATTACAGTAATACCTCACCGTTCGCGAGGAAAAGGTCTTGTCAGGGTCTCGCAAAACATCTAATTCACAAACACGTGTGGGTCATTAATATGCATACAGGCCACACCCATCGCTCTGCCCCCCAGCCACTCCGGAGCACAGGGAAGTATTTTCTGCTCCTCCCCACGGCCTCTCACAGCACAGGGGAGCAAAGGGAAGAGTTTCTGAGCCCTCTCTGCCTAGGGAGACCCTCAGAGAATCCCGCGGCTTCTCTTCAGCCAAGCTGCTGCTTCTGCAGCTGTGGTTGGGCTGCTCACGCATGCCTGCACTGCCGCTGTGGTGAGGAAGGGGTGTCCCCGGGCTCTGGTTGGCGCTTTTGGAGCCTGGGAAACCTTAACTTTGAAACACTGTGACACCTGGGGCACCTTATGGCGGAGAGCGCTGTCGGAGTTTCTTTCCCTTTAATTGCGTCGGCTACGATACGTATATCTGCCAGTCCCGAGTGTGGGAGAGGCAGCGCTGGCCGTATGACCCAGCAGAACAGTGTTCCCCCCGATGCAGCGACTTGCTGTGTCAGTGCTGCGCTGCTGCCCCCAGCTGAGCCTCACTGAGAGCGTCACTGCTCACCTCCCTCCGCCCCATCCCCGCTGCCCGTGCTGTCCCAGCTGACCGGGACTGTCAGGCGTGGTCCTGCGCGGCGCAGGTGGGCAGCAGCTGCAGCGGTGGGGTGGGCATGTCCCGACACTGCACTGTCCCAGCACACAGCACTTGCCCCACTGCCACCATGGCCAGCCGAGCCCCACTTTCCTGAGGCGCTTCCCTTCCCTGCCTGTAGCCATGGAAACAGTAACACAGGAGTGGGGCAGGGACTGGGGCACAGCACCAGGGGTCTATAAATTCCACGGGAGTGGGAAGCACCACGCACCCTCCTTATGGGGCCAGGCCAGTCCTGTCCCACAGGGAGTGCCTCCACCGCCCCTCAGCAAAGCAGAGGCAACTCCTCATGGGTCAGCCTGTAAACTCCATGAATCACTGAGGAAAATCACTGCGAGAAAAATTTCTCCCAAATCAGCAAGGTTGCAATGGAGAAGTTGCAATGCAGTGAGGTATTACTGTATTAACTCTGGAATTCCATGCTGTGTCAGCAGGCTGATGATAAGCAGATCATAATTAGCTCAATATCAAGGTCCCATTTCTCCAAGTCCTTGACTAAAGAGATTCCCAGGATAGAGTTCCTCCCATTTCTCATACCAGCATCTCCCCAGCAAAAAATTGGCAAAAACATTCACAGAATCACAGAATCACAGAATATTATGAGGTGGAAGGGACCCACAAGGATCATCCAGTCCAACTCATTTATTAAGAAATAGATCATATTAGAAAATGTCAAAACCAATGCTTTTAAAAGCTGGAGTTATAAGACCTGCTTAGACGGGCATGAGAGAAATCATCATTTTCAAAGCAGCATAAAGTACCCAGAGATATCACAATAAAAAAATTTCACAGGCTTCTATAACTCACATGGTTTCAAACACCTCCCTTTCTACTTAATCTGCTCAGGTTATCAGGACAAACACTTCCCACATAGAACCGGCATACATGTCAACAAGTAAAATACACTCCATCTGTACAATCCTATATGGTCACACCTCCCTATTCGAGATTTGTCAGTCTCCAGTGGGTCCCACAAAACCTTTAATCCATGAATACCGGTGCATTATTATGCATATAGGTCATGCTCATGGCTCCACTCCCCGCCACTCTGGAGCACTGGGGAACCTTTTTGGAACCTCCCCATGGCCTCTCACAGCACAGGGGAGCAAAGGGAACCTTTTCTGAGTCCTCTCTGACTGGAGAGACCCCTGGGGGATCCCTGGGCTTCTCTTTGGCCATTTTGCCATTTTTGTCGCCACTGCTGCCGAGACACTGGCACTGCGCAAGCTTGCACTGCCGTCGCAGTGGGGAAGCTCATCCTGGGACCATGGCAGGGAAGGGTGTCGGCGCATGCTTGGACTGTGTCCCAGGAGGAGGCCGCAGTCCACTGGGGACGACCCCTGTGCCCACTGGCTCGGGTCGCCGTGGGTCCGTGCTGCCAGTGCTCTTGGAGCTTGGGAAACCTTAACTTTGCAACGCTGCAACACCTCGGGGACCCTTACAGTGGCAGGGGGCATCGATGCCGAGGTTTCTTCCCTTTAGTAGTCCGGTGGCTCCCATACAGTCTCGAGTGCGGGAGCAGCAGCGGTGGTCGTATGGACCCAGCGGAACACTGCCTCCACCCTGCCGCGGCGGGGGAGGGCGTGGGGGAACAGAAGCCTCCCCTGCCTGTAGCCATGGAAACAGTAACACAGACACACGTCTCTGGCTGTCCCCAGAGAGCAAGAAGTGCTGCCCGCCCACACCACAGGGGTGTGCCAGTTCCACTCCCCAGGGAGCAGCGGTGCCGCCCCTCTGTGAAGCAGAGCAACTGTGCATGCATTGACCAGAAATATTTATGAATAACTGATTAATTTTTCGTGAATGGGTGAAGCAGCGAATAATTATGCACAAGTAGTGGAGGTAAGACTGCAATTGTTGTCACATACAATACTACAACAAACAAAGAAAAGTGAAACCAGATTAACCATATTCATGCATCTTATAGATATAATCCAGACAGGCAATGAATTTGTACTCTATCATGAAGTTCAGCATTTGTCTAGAAAAGAACGGTTCAGGAAAATCATCCAAGAAAATGCAGAAAACTGCTGTTTTTTATCAAGAAAATCAAACCAATTTTTGTCCAAAATAAAAACATTCAAAAAAGGAATATACCAAAAAAGTAAGAACACTCACCTTTTTCTGTGTGAAGACGTTTAAATGAATCTGTTTTTGATAAGCTTGGATCTGAAATGACTTTGGAACCAAGTTTTACTGTCAAATCTATTGATCGATATCCTTGAGGGAGTTTACGGTCATACAGCAGAGTCAGAAGCTGGGCAAGTGTCATTTCAGCTGGTAATGGTTGACCTAAACAATGGCATCAAGTTAGAGAGGAAAATTTTGATTGGATTCTTTGAACATACACATCCAGGTGCTGTTCATTACTTGCACCACAGATGCCAAGTAGACTAAATATTATCTGGCACCAAACCAAGGCCTTAATTTTAACATTTGTTCACTTGGGAAAATGGGTCCCATCAGTTTGGAACCAATTATGAGAAAGATCTATGCCAACACCCCCTAAGGCAGTCCTGTGCTGAGAGACAAAGCACTAGGCATATTTAACAAATGGCCAAGGCTGTAATTTAATCTGCATTTTACGTGAGTACTGGCTGTCCCCTCCTATTAAACACCACCTACGCATCACCCCTGAATTGTGGGGGCACAGAGCTGTGTGACCATGAGATAAAATGAGTGATGTGGAAAAATGCTGAAAACAAAAATGCACAATTCTTCTTCAGTCCTACTAGTCTCGAACACAGCTCACTACTTCTGTATCAGGACACAACTCAGTAAAAAAATAATGAAGAGCACTGCCAGGAATACTTTTCTCAGCAGCAACGGAGACTTGAAATGCACCTGCAATACAGCCAATACTGATTACTCAACTCAAGATTTTTGGCAACTTCATTGATTACGAATATGTTCTTCCCTGAAATTACAAGTTACTCTCAAGATAGAGTAATTTTTTCTGACAAGTAGACCTACATATTAAATATTTTAGAGTTGGATCATAAAATAGCATGCTTATTTCATCTTGACTGTACTTAATAAAGTAATACAACATCCAAGAGGTCTTCAGTAACAGACTATTTCTTCAACTGAAGAGTGTCTTAAAAAAAATTGAAAATGCTTTACCATTGTGCAAGTGCATGCCCTTTTTTTTTTGCATAACTGATTCTACTTCACATGACTTATTTTTTTGTAACAACTGTCTGCTGCACAAGACATCACCAACCAGATCACAAATACAGAATCATCTACATTACCATCAGCAGTCAACCTTTACCAGCTAGATACTGAATACAGGCACTGGGTTTTGAACTCATCTCCAAAACAGTAATATCATAGAATATCCTGAGTTAGAAGGGACTCAAAACGACCAAAGTTCATCACCTGGCCCTGCACAGAACAGCCTCAATAATCACACCAAACACTTCCTGAACACTGGCAGACTTGGTGTAGTGACCACTTCCGCTGGCAGCTGTCTCGGTGCCCAACCACCCACTGGGTGAAGAGCCTTCATTTCATAACCATCCCAAACCTCCCCTGACAACAGCTTCATGCCATTATCTTGGGTTATGTCACTGGTCACCTGAAAGACCAGTAACTGCCCCTCTGCTTCCCCTTGTGAGGAAGCTGTAGACTGCAATGAGGTCTCTCCTCAGTCTCCTCTTCTCTAGGCTGAACAGACCAAGTGACCTCAGCCACTCCTCATACGGCTTCCCCTCCAGGCCCTTCACCATCTTTGTTGCCTCCTTTGGATGCTCTCTAACAGCTTTATATCCTTCTTATATTGTGGCACCCAAAACTGCCCACAATATTCAAGGTGAGGCTGCACCAGCATAGAGGAGCGGGACAACCACCTCCCTTGACCACCTGTGATCCTGTGCTTCATGCCCACCTGCTCTGCCTACCCTTCCTGAAAAGCCTGCAACCATCCATCATGGAACTCCAATCACAGGACTCATCCCTGCAAGTTTTGTTTATCAATTTTAGATACTTTAATCCAAGTATATGAACCCTCTAATAACTGGCAGAGGATAGCCTCAAAACCAGCAATTTGATATCAAATATGAAATTCAGCTTTTTGTTGGGTGAAAGTGACTTTGATCAGAAGTTAGCCACTTAATTCCATTAGCTAGTTCCTTGGTTTTATACTATAAAACAGATAAGAAGTTCTTCTGCACAATATTAAAGCGTTCCACCCATGTTTCTGTCCTTTATTCCTGACTGAAATCATACCAATTGCTCTCTACAGGAGAAAGACTGTCAATCTTGCCACCAACTTTGTCCAGATAGCTGAAAAAATGTGGGAACATATCTGCTATATATAAAACACGACTAACTGCTTGGCACATCCTGGTTTTTAAAACACAAATTTTAGGGAATTCACGAATATTCCTAAACTGGCAAATCAACCTTCCAGAGAACAATGCAAGTTCGTGGCACATTCAGAACATGAAGTAACAGGGACCTAATACTAGTTCAGTTCTGCCTTACAGGTGAAAGAAAACATGAGTCACCTTACAAACCTATCCTCTTTTCATTTGTGAGTGAAAGTGGAAATTTTGTGAGATTTAGTTTACAAACAAGGAATTGAACTTCAAGGAAGATCAACATAATTGCCACTTTTTTGAAGCTACTATGATGCTATAATGCTGCAGCTGCAGATGCTATCACGCTTTCCAGTCGAAAGCTGTTACAAGCCCAGAAGGGCTCCACACTTCAAAGAAGTTCAATAGAAAGATAAAGATGTCCATTATAATTTTCAATACTTCCTGCTGATGTATCAGCCATTGAAACAGACCATAAGTCTAGTGTTTAAAATGTGTTACTAAGGTTACCTGGTAGAAGTTTATGGTATAGATGAAAGACTGGAACACTAATGGTCTTGCTGGAAGATTCTGCTCCTGAGGAAGAGGTACCTACTTTATCTGTCATCACTCGTCCTCGCCTTGATGGTGGACGTGGAGGGGTGGATGAAACAGCTCTTTTTGACTGAGATTTCAAACCTAGTATAGAAGAAAAAAAATCAAAAGTTGTTCCAGGGTTTACTACCTGCAGATAGCCAAAATACAATGTAATCAATATCTTCAATGATAGAGAAAAAGCAGAATTTTACCTCACCGGTTAGTTAAATACCAGAATAGCTTTCCCGTATAAAACATATCTAGATAAAATCCTAATATTTTTACAGTTAAAGGCATCACATTCTCCTAAGCCCCAAACATAAACCAAACCTTAACTGTATTATGTCATATCATCCATAAAAAAAGCAAAAGCTATTCTGATTCTGCTCTAGTTAAGGTGAGTCTCACAGTGGGCCCTACAATAAAACTTATTTAGGTTGTCTTTTCAACTGGAAGCAAGAAAAGCAAAATTTTTCAAACTGACAAACATTTCAGAACAGACTATATGTAACAACCACTTGTCTGGCCTATGAAGGCAACTTCAGCTGCATCACAGACAGTAGTACCACACGTAATGAAAGGCGTCTTTAAATGTGCTTTTAAAGTTGCCTACCTCAAAACATTTGAAGTGAGCACTACATGAAAATTAGAAGGCAGAATAGGCTTACAGATCTTATATAACAACAATGGCTTGTTTTGGGATAGATCAGGTTGACTTAAGGTACAGCAAAACTCTACTGCAATCATGTGCCCTTCTAAGCAGGTGACAGACCAAGCCAAAAAGCCAGTAGGTCAAGATATAAAGACACACACAGTTACTAACTTATTATCCAAGAGCAACTTCAAAACTAATAACATCCACACTTGAAATGCACTCTGGTTTCAGGTGATCATTAGGAGCAGCTGTAATACCCAGTGCATTCTCCAATAACCTCACTACACTGAACTAGCTTGCCTCAGGAAGACCAGGCTCCAAATACCACTTTTGCTCTCTATTAATTTTACCCAAAGGTAAACAGGCTTAATGAAACTCTGAGGACATTAAAAAAACCCCAGAACGTGAAAAATCAATGACAAAGAAAGAAAAGTCTTCACAAACAGCTAGTAAAATGAAATTCAAATGAAGTACATTTACATTTAAATTGTTCTACTTAACAAGAAAAAATTAGAAATAAAGTAAGAAAAAACCACAACCTGCTTGTTTCTAATATGGAATGGGACATCTCAGGTAGTAGGATCAGAGACGCAACTGGGATGAGATATGGCTGACTACGCTATGCTCTACCTTCCACCTTGGCACAGTATTTCTTTTTCTTCCTTTTTTAATTTATGTTTTAACTCTTAGCTATCACTAAACCACATTTACCATGTTTAACTGGCACCTACTGTATATATCCCATCAGATAAAGATGCTGTAATTAACATCAGCCATGTTGTTTTAAATGTATACCAAGGTACACAAAACTGCTGGCCTATTCAACATTTGACTTTAGAGTTATATCTATATCTAAAACCCTGCAATAAAAAGCTTAAGAAATACTGGTGCCAAAAATCAAAGGAAATCAGCACCTCTTCATCCTGCTTCATGAAGTGTAAATGAACTTGAGGTAATTCAATGAAGGCAGAAAAGTAGATAGCGAAAGAGTAGCTTGAAGTTCATTAATCCCTCTCACACACACACAATCTTCTCCCAGAACTTCAAACTGAAAGACTAACGACCTCTACAGCCACTGCCTGAGCTGTAAACTTTGAATATCACTGAAAAATTCCTACAGTCAGGCCTCCTATACCACGGTACCACGGGTCTTGACCCCTCCCCGCGCAGCCCTTTGTCAGCGTTGAGCGGCAGCTCATTAAAAAAATCATGCAGTGAAGATGTGAAGCCGCTATCTGGGGGGTGTGAAGTGGAAGACGGCTGACTATATATCCAATTTATTTCCCACAACAGTAGTTTTGGAGTGAACAGGTTTATGTGAAGGATTTCAGAAGATTCCTCACATTAGCTTTTGGAAGGTGAATGTTTTGGAATAAATCCTGGTATTTGTTATTTCCAAGTGGAATAACGTGTTTTTATGCTTACATCTCCATCTGACAGTTTTTAGCAGAGTGCTGCCAGTTGTTATGCAAAGTATATGGATCCTTTTATTTCCAAAGCATACCTTAGGAAGGGATTAAACAATGATGCATCAGCTGCTGCAAAAAGGTAGGGATAATAATACTCACCAAGCTAGCAACAGCATCCACAAAGATATCACTGACACACAGGTACAAATTTGTCAAAGTAAATCATCTGCTAGAGGCAGTTGTTCTACCAGGAACCAATCTTACCAGCTTAACAGTCAGTTACATAGACTGGGTACTACAATTTTACTAACAATCATTACTAGCAAAAGTAATTGTTATTTTCTTACACACACTCACACACACACACACACGCTTTTAGCATGTGAAAAATCCATTTTCTAGAAGGTAGGAAAAAAGACATACCAGAAGCAACAACAACGCTGTAATTGTCCTGAAACCCATTTTCTGCTTTAACTTTTTCTTTCTCTTCATAGTTCTTTTTTTCTTTATCTTCCTTCTGTTCATTAATAAGTTTAGCGGTAATACTGGGTGTATCTATATGGGGGAAAAAATAAACCAAAAAAGAGGGGAGAGAAAGGCATTTCAAGATATCGAGTTGATTTTATTACATTTTCTAAGCTGTTAACAAGGCTATTCTCAAGTATTTTAGTGTCTTAAGAGCTCGAACCTAGGCACCAATGATCTTGTAAACATCTACAAATTAAGGTATTATGGTTTAAAACCATTACCTGATGAGTCAAGTGTATTTGCATTTATAAAACCCACTACACCACTGCAATCAACGAAAAATGAGATTAAGCAAAAAAATCCCCATCCAAACCCAAAAACCAACGAACCAAAACCAAGACATAAAAAAGTCTTGACACAAGAACAAAAAAATCCAACAAAAAAGAAATTACAAAACTTTTTTTTTTTAAGATCAGCTGCAGACTTATGCAAATAAACTGTTGTATTTAGGTCTGGGTACCTCGTACTACATACAGATTCAATTCCAGAATTGGCATTTTCCTTTGCAACTAGAAGATGCCTATAGTATATTACATATCCAAAAGCAGAACTGTTTGCTTAAGAGAACACAGGATAACTGCAGCTCAACTTTTTTTCATCCAATCATTAGTGTAGATCACAAGTGTCAGCAAGTTATTAAGTCAAATGTATTAAATTGCTGATGACAATGGATCACTTCACACCTTCTGAGGTACAACACTGGCACCAAAATGGCCAAGTAATTCTCTTATTGCTTTTGAGTAGTAACTAGTTTGCACATAGTCACAGCAGCTTTAAGGTATAACCAGACTCAAGACCTAAAAGTATTATCCAGGTACCTTCAACTGTGTGGCACCCGAGGATGAGGTACTGAAAGGGATCTGTTTTGGCTGCTGAGAAATACATGATTTGTGTCTAAAGACATTGGTTATGCTCTGTGTTAAAAAGTAGTGGGACCAAGGAAGAGTATGAAACTGCTGCAACTTAGGACCCAACATTCACACACACACTCTATATTTATCTACAAATGTGTATATATATCTACCTATATGTGAGACTGGATGTTGGCTTTTCCAAAAATTATTATTACTACTATTATCACTAAACTTCTGAGTTGCTCCTGTTTCATCCCATGAAAGGCCATGAATAAAATTTATGAAACTTAAGCAATGGTATTTTTACTAATCAGGTGATACCCAGACTTGTTGTCCAATTTTTTCTGACCAGCCAAGACCAGTGACTTAAGACTAAGGTCCATAAAAAACACAGCAGCTGGTACTCATCCTAGACAATGCTATTTGCAGCATCCTGCACATTTTCTTCCTATGGTGAAGGGATGAGAACAGTAGATTTAGCAATGATTTTGGACTCCCCAACCCTTTTTTTAAAAACGCTGGGAGAAAACATATGAAATGAATATGCTTATTCTGATTTATTAACGGAGAAAGTATGACACGATTAATTTGAAACATTAACAGTGTAGTTAAGAACAAAAGAGGTCAACACAAGGAACAGACTGATACAGGATCTTCAAGACTTCCTACTGTTGCAGTGGTGACAGTCTTTTCTTTCTTTTCTCTCCCAGACCATTCCTTCTCCCTCCTTCTCACCCCTCATATATTCAAGTCTCCTTTCCCCTATTCTAACCATAGACTTCATGGAATGACATAGAGGAATCACAAAGCTTTTAAAAGAGAAATCACGCTAGACGAGGGATGGAAACATATGAGGACCTTAACATTTCAGGAACTAGTTTTTCCAATTTAAAATGAGAGTTAAACTGAGGCGTAACAATTCTCTAGCAAAACCCAATTACAGACATTACAGTCTATCACATCATTACATTCTCCTCCTGAGTTCTAATTGTCATGGGCTATCAAGCTGACCACAAAATACCGCTAAGGCATCTATTCAGTACAGTTTATGTCACTGCTCAGCAATGGATCCCTACCCCATACGAAGCGACCATCACAGTAATTAGATCCTTGTGCTGTTTGTAGTCAGAAAGACCTTAGTCACATTCTACACAAGACTGTGTCTGGACAGTAAATAAATACAGAACTCCATAAGAAAGAGTAAACCATTCCTTGGTAAATAAGCTACAAGCATTTTGCCAGGAATGGATATTTTTTGATTAAAATCCCAAAGCACACCTTGTTCTATCTAGTATAGAAAAGGTTGGATGATGTACTTGGTGGCATGACCTAGATATTAGGGTAGTGTGTTATAGGTAGGATGCTGTGTTGGTAGCAGGATGGCAACAGGTTAGGTAACAGGTTTGGCTAGGTTAGGTAATAGGTGATAGGTTGGACTCGATGATCTCTAAGGTCTTTTCCAACCTTACTGATTCTGTGATTCTGTGATTCTATTCTGCCAGGTACCATTTTACCATTTAGTACATTAAGACACTCTAGTATTTTAGTACTATCATCTTGTTAGGTAACATATTTATTGCCCTAATAAATTTATTAAACATGTGAATGTAAAGATTTTCAGCAGATATAAAAAAGCAATAGTTCCTCTTATCCTCACAAAGATCTACCTCAGAAACTAAAAGTTGATCTACACTTTTCAAAAAAGTACACATATAAGTAAACCTACACATAAGAACACATGTACCTAGTGTGAGTATGCAACTAAGTGCACACCCTTCAGTGCACATCTCCAATAGGGAAAGAACATAATTAATGTAATGATATTTCACTTAACTTTGAACTTAACTCTTCATTCTAATGATGTAGTTCTCAATAATGTCACTTAGACATGTACAAAACTGATTAATCATATAACATGTCTAAACAACTTTTGTTCTGTTCATTACTGGAGAATCAATTTGCATCTTGCCTGGTTTTACCTACAGACCTTTGGCAGGGACATGACACGTTCAGCATAAATGCTACTCTTTAACTACGATTAAAAATTAAAAAAATAGCATTAACCCTAATCTTTAACATACAGTTCTGTTTGCTAAAGTATTAAATAAATACTAAAGTTAAAGGTGGGATTTGTGTTAAGATCACAGAATCACAGAATACTATGAGTTGGAAGGGACCCACAAGGATCATCTAGTCCAACTCACCATCTAACACCCGTA
>WEKX01027143.1:435135-454815 GCA_013390025.1 Pitta sordida | reverse complement strand
GATCATTTCATCGCACAGCCTTGTTCAGAGTAGGTAAAATACCAAGTTTTCCAAACTGCAATCACAATACTCTGACACTATACAGAAGTTACATCATCTTAACATTTATATCCAGACTTGAACACACAATTTAAGCCACTTCAATGTAAAATTATTAAGGAAGTTTGGACACACCATCATATATTAAGTTCACATTTGAAGACAAGGATTGTTTTTCCCTCTTCTGGATGGAAATGTTATTTTATGTTTAGACTAAGGGCATTCTAAAAGTCTACAACAGAGCACAGATCTAATCATCTAGATTTATTACCAGTCTAAAAAATGGTTGATAAAACCCCTCATTGAACACAAAACTCATCTTAGTGGCCAAATAACCTAAAACTCTGTAAGGACAGTCACAATTTCCAAAATTCTTAAATTCTTTGAATTGTTCTCCAACTTTACAATCACAGAATCCTAATGCCAAAATTTTCTGTGTAAGTTCATGCTCTATGAAAAATAAGAATTTTTTACAAATATATGTTGAAAAATAACTAATGAATAAATCAGGAATAAATTAAGGAATAAATTAGTATCCGTTGGCCAAAGCAAATATATTGAAATGGAAAACAGGGATGATGGGAAAGTATTTCCAACAAAAAAGGGAATCATCACATTAGGGAAAACTTGGAGTTACAGCTAAAATCCATTAAAATATTTCAAAAGTTACAATATCAAAGAGAATGAAGAATACACATGAAAAGTTATTTTTATTAGAAGAATTATTTACTCATATGCCTAACAACAATGTTTTCGTATTTATTAAAAATTGCTTTATATAATTTGTTCCAGATGGTGGGTGGTTGATATGAACTACAGTTTTCTATCTGGCAGGACGTAGAGGAACAGGGCTATATTACAACATGCATAGTAAAACCAGGTACAATAGTTTTATTAGTATTCTTTCATTTGGCCCTGTATCTAAAGACCATGTTGCACATACATATGAGCTCCACATGCTTGTACCTATAACCGTAACTTGTACACTTTTTGGTGTTTGAATGTTTGTCTGTGCCTAAAGGAGACAGCAAGGTAGTAGAAAAAAGGGCAACAACGAAATTATGTACAATCAAAGCTCCTCTGGAACTGTATTCAGTGGTACAAATGAAAGATGCTTCACTAGATACAGTAATTTAAGAGCTGCATTACTATAAAGCACATAAAACAAAGTTATGTGGCTTTTCTTTGTTTTGGTACAACAGAAGAGATGGTTAAGCAACAGAGTTGGGGGTATTAACTCATGTATTTTCAACTTGGGGTCACTAAGACTATAGATTTAGTGTTTAGGGTGAATTTCTCTTAAGACGCCACCAACATCCAGCAAATTAATTTTAAAATTGCTACAGATTTTGTGGTTTTCTTTCTTTCAAATCAGACTGGCCAGAACAGAAGTACAAAGAAAAAAACTCCAAGGAAAACTCCCCCTCTTTCCTAGCTTTCAGCTATCAGTGATAGGTATTGTATACAATACCAAATAAAATAATGCTTACATAACAGCATATTAATGAAGATCACTTATAGATACTGTGAAAATTACCACAACATTTCAACAAGAACAGTCCACTAAAAGACCTCACAAACAAAAACATGAAACAGTTTACCTTTCACATGCATGCAAGCATACACATGGATTTGCTGTTTCAGTTCCAATTTTTGTTCTTTAAAGACAATTGTACCTTGAATATGTGAAGGGCAGTTTTGAGCTAAAACTACAAAACTGCCTGTTTAGGTATATTTAGATATTCACTCTATCAATTAGCTTCAGGGATATCACTTTCACAGAATCACAGAATATTCTGAGTTGGAAGGGACCCACAAGGATCATCGAGTCCAACTCTCGAACAGCACCACTGCCTCCCTGGCGGGAATCGAACCCCCCGTCTCCCGCATTAGAGGCAGGGACACTCACCACTGTACTAAGGTGGATTTCTTGCTGTACTGTTTTACAAGAAGGCCACTTCACGTTGTCTCATTACAGTGAACAAAATAATTCAGTCATAAAAATAATGCAGTGCAGAACTTTGCTTTACTTACTCAAAGAGCTCTCTGTCGAGCAATGCTGGTAAATCATACTCCACAAGCAATTCGTAACTGTGCCACAAAATGGCTGCTACGCAGTGCAAATGGGAAGGAGATGGCATCAAAAGGCCATACTCTCTTGTTGAGCTATTTGGACAAATGTAGCTGACTCGGCCACTTTTTTTCATAGCTGCAACTCGTGCGGAATCACTGACCCATTTCAGCAACGCTTGAATTCTGTAAGGCAAGACGATGTTGCACATCAGAGAGGATCAAACAAACACTCAAAAACAAATAAGCTTGCTGTGCTTTTGTAATCTAATTTATACATTTCTCTCTTTCCTGGAAGTAAAGCTCAAGAGTGAGCTCAAGCTCTGTATTATCAAAACTTAGATCAGGGCAATAATTGAATTTAAAACACTTATCTTAGACAGCCAAATATGAACTTACTAGAGAAAAGAAAATATAGCGGGTATCAGTATTTGACAGAAAAGTCAGTTGAAACCTGAAGTTTGATCACATTTATAACAGCAGAAAAAGAGGGACAGGATACTCTGCAAAGGATCTAAAAAGCGAGAGCGAAAGCTGTGAAGCTTCTCCACACTATCTCATAACGATCAGAGTTCAAAATAATTTGGTTTTGTGCACTAGTATCAAGCACTGTTTAGCTGATTATTTTTGTATATGCTTCCACATGACAACCAAGTAACATTACCTATCTTTTGTTCCAGGGTCTTGAGTTGTTCCAAGCTGATAAAGAATGTCTATTGTGGAGTCAGAAGAGAGACCATTTAATCTTCCAAACAGTAAAGGGCTATTCAGATCTTGCCGCATTCAAAAAAAAAAGGGGAGGGGAAATAACAGAAGTACTTACATATGTATTTTTTAAGTGTACAAATGACATTATAGAATTGCAATATTAACACTGAATTGAGTTTTTCCATTAACAGAAAGATGCAATTCTTAATATACACCCCTGCCTCAAAACCACACGTTTTATATGTTCAATACAATGTTCAGCCTTACTACAACAGGAAAAGCCATTACAACATTCACCAGATACAGGACTTAAAGGCTGACAAAGCGGGATTTTCTTCAACATATTTCAGAAAGACATGACTAATTCCAACAGAGATGTCAAACCCCAAGCTTCAGAGAAGCAAACGCTTATTTCAAACTGGAAGCTTATTTAACTCCCATTTCCATCAATGAGACTACAGCTGAGGATTTCCTGAGATTATTTCCTGTTCCTCTTCTCAGTCTTGAGAGGTGTACATCTCATGCCCTGCAGGAAACTACTCTCTTATCTAAGATCATTCCAGTAAAAGAAAGCAGTCTACACTGAAACACTAACTCACAGAAAAAGAAATCATGGAAGTAATTTTGAATAGTGTTTTCTGTTAGCAATCAAAGCAGGAAAAACAGGAATTTAGTTTTCTTTCATTTAAAAGCCACAAAACAGCAAAATGGTACGAAATCATACATCACCCCCACAATGCATTAACAGAACAGATTCTGCAGAATTTCACTGTTGGATATAGACTGTAGCTGCATCTTAATTATGTACCTATAAATATTTCCAATACTTAGCGCTACTTAGAATTCATACTGTCCTATAGACTATTGTTCCCCAAATACTGCTGTGTTTGTTTTCCTTAGCACTACTCCTGGATGCTTTTATTTTGAAACATCCAGACATAGTATCTAGAGTGAGAGGCACTTAGGACATATTGCACATCCTACTCTTTGCCTTCAAAACATTCACCTAATGAGGCAACTGTAGAACTACCCACATATAAAGACTGTGATACTTAGAAGCATAACAAAACACAATGGCAAGTTCTTGCAACCCAGATTCAGAACCTGAAAGGAACATGCAAATACATTGTATTGGTACTTTCACACAAGCGACGTTTTTAAGCAATAACTGAAAAGAAAAACATTTCACTCACCTGCAGGATCACTCCCTGATGCTGAGCAGTTTCTTAGAAGAATGTCAATCAATTTTAGGCCGATTCTGGTGGACTGAAGCCCAATTTTTACAAGCACAGCCTCGATATTTGGAGAGTGCATACCACAGTAGGGTGACATTAGTAAAGCAGCACATGTCTGCAACAGATTAGCCGTGGGTGCTGCAGCACTGGCCATCATTCCTTCCAAATCACTTATGTGAGTGAGGCAGTGGTGTAATAATCTTAACCATCCAATACTGAAAAGGAAAATATAAAAATGAGCTAATGTCTTATTTTCTTATTGTGTTTGTTTTCATCTATAACACAACTACCTGTATTAGATTACAGGACAAGTACTGCAGAAAATTGCAGTGACATGATCAAACATCATCTGAGCAAAGCAAATGACTGAATTTCAGACCACAATGTCATATACATCAGTAATGCTGTTGCAGTCATTAGATTAAGATTGTAAGAGAGGCAGATTTGGTGGGTAGGAAGAGTTAAGGGCCTGCAAGTTGTAGTACTAAAAGGTTTCTTGATTCACATACATTCCAACAGGGCCAACCTACTGCAGGGAGGATGGAAGGGAAGGTGTTTATAAAGGTGGAAGGCTGTGGGTGTGTTTGGGATTTTTGGTTGTTGTTGAGAGCTGTTTTTTTCTTTTTGTTTTGATTTGTTCGGTTTTGTTTCCTTGTTCTAGGGTTTTTTTACATTAAAAGGAGCTGAGGTGCAATAGTAGATGGCATTAAAATTCCATATACACATGCACAACTTCACCGACATTACAAACTTTTTGGGTCAGCACATTTGCAATAAATTACAGAGAACCTTAAGAAACACAATTAAAAAAACACATAGAAAAAGTGGAACAATTAAAAATCTGTTAGCCAATACATTTCTCTCATGTCTCATGAATAAAAATATATCAGTGGAATAATTTAGCTATAGAAGTTTTCTTCCCTGCTAGTCAAGAGCAAAGACCAATTTCAGTTATACACCTTATTAAATATACACTGGGCAGCATTCATTTTCTCCAAACTAACTTATGCTTTCAAAAATTTTCCCAGCAAAACAAAGGTTTTTAAAACTTTCTCATGCTCTCCTTTCAAATTCATAAACACTAAGGTTCAAAGATGAAATATTTCAAATCAAGATTTTGTCACTTAGTAGGTTAAATTTAAGAACAAGGAAATCTCAAAAATCCACACATTAAATCATATTCAAAGTTGAAAAGCTTGGACACTTTCTAAAATCCCTAAGGGTTTAATTATTTTTATTTTAAAAGTGAGTAAGAAACTCAACATGCCACCGAACCAAATAAAAGCTTCTGAAAAGAAATCTTGCTGATATGCCAGAATTGTAACAACATTCAGTTCCTATTTCTCAAATGTTTGCAAACAGCAATATTAGATATGACTTCCACAAAACATTCCATTGCTCTATTTCTATTCCTGCTTCAAAAATTATGTAACTCCATTGACTTTAATAGGGATAAGAAATATTTTGGTACTCCAGGTTTTTTTGACAACTGCCTAGTCATCAAAAACATGAAATGCAACTCTAAATGCTTCTCTATACTTCGTATTCTTTTGCCACTGCAGAGATGGAACATTCCCTTTTACAAGTGCAGATTAAACATGCTACTAAAGAGGTGACAAGTACGGCTTATATCTGCCTTCTGTCTTGGTTAAAAAAAGGCACACTTTGCTAATGAAACATCTGACTCAGAGCAGAAAATACCATGGGGAAAAAAACCCCACCTAAATCAAGAACTGCACAAACTGTCCACTGACACTAGAGCCTTACCTCGTTTTAGAGACCTGATCCTCAGAGGGAAGGAAGGGATTACTGACGGTTGCAGAGGAGGTGTTTCCAAAGGCTGTGAGGCCTAATAGTTTGATCTGAGAAAGGCCCAGGGTACTGGCATCTCGAGGACGATGGAGACGGAGGCAGACAGCTGAGGCAACTTCAGCTTTTACCAGCTGGATCTTTATATAGGTGAGACCACTTGTGATAACAGGAGTTGACAAAGGCAACATATTGACACCATCTGCGCTTATTTCAACAGATACTGACGAAGGGCAAGCTACAGAGTAAGATAAGCAGGTTTAACACTACGCATTTAAAAATCTGTACTGTTTGATTTTTAAATGTTGAATACGCGTTGCTATTAAAGACAGAACAAATGATGGAAATCATCTCGGGCAAACACTTCTACAGACTTGCAGCTGGAGTATAGGACTGAGAGATGGTATATGTTAAAATGCCTATGCATTTTGATACACAGTATATATAGTTTATTTAAAAGACTTCAGATAAAAAAAACTCCTGTCACCGAAAATGCCGCATTTTCCTATCATGGCTACAATAATAAGAGCTAAAAATCTCATGCTTTTTTCCAACTACCACACGAAAGCATTTTGCCTGACGACCCTTGACCAGTATCATGTTCTCATTGGGGAAAGTTCTGAGAAGTATGACAAGGTTTTTTTACATATTTAACATGAATGCCACAAGACATCAACTGCACTCGAGGAAAAAAAATTAAAAAATCATCAAGCAGAGGCAGGGCTTTCCATTCTCAAGGAAAGTAGAATTAGCAAGCTATTCAAACTTATTTAACAGGCATTATTCAAACAACCTCTCAGCTTTAGTTCCTCTTGTTTTTGTCATATCTCTGTATTCATGGTTTTCAGGCTCCTGTGGGTCCCGCGAATCTCCCAATAGCGAATACGGTGTCATGACAAAAACACTCATGGTTTACACGTCTGTGAATATCACAGGAAAACTGCAAAATACATGACCCATGAGTACAAATCCTTGAGTATGTGATTGTGAATACCGAGCTCTGAACCGCAAATGCGTATCTGTGACCGCGAGAAAAAGGCGCGAATACGCTCAAGTACAATCGCCGACCGCGGCAAGAAAAACCGTGAATACATGACCCCAGAATNCTCTGTATTCATGGTTTTCAGGCTCCTGGGGGTCCCGCGAATCTCCCAACAGCGAATACGGTTTCATGACAAAAACACTCATGGTTTACATGTCTGTGAATATCACAGGAAAACCGCAAAATACACGACCCATGAGTACAAACCCTCGAGTATGTGATTGTGAATACCAAGCTCTGAACTGCAAATGTGTATCTGTGACCGCGAGAAAAAGGCGTGAATACGCTCAAGTACAATCGCCAACCGCGGCAAAAACCCCCATGAATACGTGACCCCAGAACTGTGATTACACTAATACTGCACATGCGTGGACCGTGAAAAAAACGTGAATCCACAAAGAATACTCACAGATTTCGAACCCACGAATAACCAAGTTATGACTGTACTATCCTTCAAATTTTTGAACCGTTATTAACGTCAGTGAATCTACTTACTCGCCAGAGAGGCCAGGTGAGGCTGGATGTGGATTTCCTTGAGCAGCACAGCTGCAGGAAGGTTAATTGTGAGGTCACACCAAGCTTCCTCAGGTAAAAATATGTACGACCATGCAGCAGATCGAGCCCGCCTGTGGGGAGGAGTAGCCTGCAACAGCACTTCAGCAGGCTGGGCAGTGGGACTGCTTGAGGTGATTGAACCTTCAAAAACAGCACCATTAACATTGTTTATTAACGTTTATTAACAAAACCCAGAATAATTTACAACCTAAACTGTGGAAAATACTATTTTTTTCTGTCTCATCTGTTTTGGTTTATTGATAACATCCCATTTGTAATACTAATGTCAACTGCTGTGTTATTTTTATTTTACTCAGACTATTTTAAATAGGAAGTTTATATATCCACATACATATGCATATATTTGAAATTTGCTAGGGAACACCTGTGACCAAAATCTTAAACTTACTCTCAGGAGCACATGCCAAAAACAAAAGTACCAGAAAGGTGCAGGTTGAACTGCATGCTTACAACTTGAACTCAGTTAATTCAGAGTCAACATAATGAAGGCTTTAAAGGTTTAAATGTTACAATAACATAAACAACTTTATAACCATATTCTGCGACCCTTTCTTTTTAAAAAGATTTGTTTCACATGAAAACTCTTTTTCTAAAAGGACACCTAAATCAACACAAACCCGGCCACAGCAGTTACTTATTCTTCTACTCTTAGAATGAGTTAGGAATGAAGAAGGAAGATCTAGGTTATGTTTGCTTTAGCAAGTACTAGGGCATAACAAGATCAGATTTACCCTGTTCCAAACTACAGTTACTTGTTGTGTTCTACTTTAAAGTAGCTGTAGCCTGGCTCCATGACTGAAGGCCTAGCAGAAGCTGGAGGTAAATTCCTGGACACATTTTGATAAACTTTCATCCCAAATGAATCACGCTAGTCTCTCAGAGAATACTATACCAGGAGAATCAGAATGTACTACAGAGACTACTACATGATGTGAATCAGAATGTAGTGAGGAATCCCAGAAGGTTAATTTCAAAAGCATGCTCCTGACTGAAAGTTAAATATTAAGATATGTTCTAAATATTAAGAGATGTTCTTAATATCAAGAATATCAAGAATTGTGGCACCTTGTGAGTTGGAAGAAAAGATACGCAAGCACCTACCACCATAAATACTCAGGATTTTTACTATTTAAAGTGATAAAATCCCCAACATTTCCAGGATTCCATGATTCTTAAATGTACCTTTTACAAATTTGTGAAGAGCAAGGCAGATTTCTAATGGCTTTCTATTCTGCCAAATAAACCTCTTTTTCATTTCATTCTTTTTGACATTCTCAAATTTGAATGACAGGACTGAATAAATTTATCTCTTGTTCAACAATTTCTCCAGAAGTTTTAAAATCTAACATTTCTTTCTTCCCTCTTATCAGTGAGACACACTGTATGAATATATTCAAGAGCTACACTAGGCTAGCCGGCAGCAACAGAAAACATAAAGGCAGTAGTAGTGAAAAGGAGCCTTTGTAAGGTATTACAGCACCTCTACATCTTAAAACACAAGCATTTTAGTTAACCTGAAGTCACTCTATTGATATCAAAAGACCATTACAATTCTAACAAAGTTTCATCCAGGTAACATCAGAGCAGTTAGGTGTAGATGTGAGAGCACCATGAACAATATCAGCCTTATGCTCCAGCTTCTTTTATTTTGTCTGACCCAGCTCAGGCTCCTTCCCTATCGTCCAATTTCACTATGCTTCTGTAGCAGCGCCATCAAATTTCATGTGCCTTAAGTGATGTTACGGAGCCTTAGTCTATGGTAGATGGAACTACATACTCTCTGACCCAAGGGAGGAGAAAGTGGCTCACCTTGATGCTTGACTTCATCTCATACAGATCACTCCCTTTCCTTCCTTCCCCTGCCCACATGACATCTTACTACCTGCGGAGGAGAGCACTAACCTCATCCCTAACACTATCTTGAAAGACCAGCAATCCCCCTGATTAAAAGATTTAATAGTACTTCAGCATCACTATTGCAATGGTGTTTGTTAAGAACTTGACAGAGATTCAAACAACCAGTGGATATTAATCTAAGAGAAAGAAGTATTACTTACCCAAAGGTGCAAAATTGTGAATTCCTTCTGCATTATCAGGCTCAGAAGCTAGAACCCTAGCTTTCAAACTGCTATCTGTTGCTTTGGTGGGACCAGAATCAAGAAATTTCATAATAGTAGAAACCATGCTTCTTGCTGTGTTAACAATAGCTCTTGTGCTTGTTACCATGTTGTTACAGATAAGCTGAACACCACCTGTGTATAATGTGGGAAGAGAGAAAAGAAACAATACTTTTCAGAAGCACTCAACAGATTCTACACAAGCAAAGGCCTATTTAGTAAATTGGCCCCTCTAAGCACACATATGGATTCCATCTTTCAAGCGTGAAAAACATCTAAAACAAACTTTTTACTTCATGCAGCTAAACCAAAAAACACTCTTACCCATATCATGGAAAGCCTTTAGTGCTTCGCTTGTATCCAACACTCGTAAAATGAACCAGAGCAGTGGCTCAGATAACTGACAAGTGGCAAGAGAACCCTAGAAGAAAAACATGTAAGGAATACATAGTTTCATAAAAAACCTAGTATGGTAAATAGACATGACAGCTCTTAGCCTCCCCTTCTAGTATGCAAAACTCCCAGTGGAAACACCACCCTGGTTGACCTCCCTGCCACAAAATAGGAATACCATGTTCCACATGGTTCAATTCCTTACACAGGAGAAGTCTTTGTGGTAAAGAAAAGCTCAAACTCACGGGGTGAGCAGCTGAAGGCAAATAAGAATACTAAGCATTAAAATACACACTAATACGGACACAACAAATGCCTTTCCCACCTGTGTATAGTAATAAAATATTCAATCCATCTTCAAGCCTTTGGCCAGGAACATTTACAGGAATGTCAACATGTCCTTACAGAAACTCTGTCTCTCATAAGCAACAAGGGGAGGTTTCCTAACTGCAGCACCCAATTGAAGTGAGGTAAAAACGTTAACATTTCTTTTACATAACGCTAGTTCAGATTCTGTTTTTATTGACTACAGAATCAACTAACATATCATTTCCTTGAACCACAGCAGGCCTAAGGGAACTTACCTGTCTTCCCATGTACCCACAGGCCATATAGGTAAGAATTGGCTGAAGCATCACTTGAACTGTTGTTGCTTTTTTGCTAAGTGTTGTCAGGATAGTGAACAATCCATCTCCAACTGATATTGCATCTAAGCCACCATGAAAGTTTTCATGTTTAGTGAGATGTAAGCCACTTGCACCTTAGTGAAAACAGAAACAGTTCAAAGGTCACAAACTGGGACCTAACAAACCATTATATCACATAAGGATATTTAAATGTTGACATGGGTTTTACAAAGTACAAAAGGACCAGCTTTCAGGATCATATAAATTACATTAGTGTTCCTGGAATTCTGCTTCTCAGTGTTACAGCTCAGGATTTGTGCATGAGGATTTTCTGAATATCAAAATGCAGCAACATTGATTACACACTGCAGAGATTAAGGTCAGAAAGTGAAATAATAGTCTTCTCATGGAAGACGATACTTCCATAAAAACAACTGTCTAATCAATCTTGCCACTTCGATCTGGAAGAGTTTTTAAAACTGGGTTTATATTTGAAGGTGAGGTAACCACGGAGCAATCCTGTCCCATTTAGAGAAAGTGAAGTTATACTAACCAACAGTAAAAAAAAACCCCAATGTGTTCTGGAACATGCTTAGATAAACATTCTGGCAATAGAATTGACAGGTCTAGTACTTTAAGGACACTCAAGCTGTCAAGAAAGCAAATATTGATAAGCACTGGATGCATGGAGACAGAGAAAGAAGTCTTAAGACTCAGCCTCTGCCTAGACTAGAAAAGTTAAATGGAATGAATGACAGAGCTGAAGCCAAGTAAGGTGGGTCTGCTGTGAGGACTTTCAGTCAGGTAAGAGAAGGAAGGATAGGAGGTGAATACTGGTATATGTATTATTTTTGTAGTTTGTCAATGACAAAGCACAAAACCCTAAGGAAACTGACACAATGGTCATAAAAGGAAAAAAAAAAGAACAAAAGATGTTTTAAATTCACGTGTCAAGTGAATTACTCAAGGCTATCCTGGATCCTGACCAGCTGGCTTTCCAGATGCAGTAAATTAGCTTTATTAGCATAAATTTTGATACCAGAGCCACAACTCATCGGTACATATATGCAGACATCTATCTTGTTTCCTTTTCCTGGTAGTATCCTTCCAGGCTGGATTAGTTACTACATGTTTACTACTATATGCTGATAAATGATTTTTGGATCATATATGTAACTTTGGCTCTAGTCTTGGAGAAATATTTTGTTCACAGAAATTGCCTGCAGAGAGTTTCATGGAGGAATTAAAACCACAAATAGCTGTGTTACATCTTCCCCAAACACACGTACAAATTAGTTTCAATAACCTATATTTAAAGATCTTGGAAGGAACAATCCCCTAAAGGAATCAGCTGGCCCAATATCCTGAATTCAATGAAAAACAATTTGAAACAACACCATCTTTCTGAATTGCCTTTCAAAAAATGCAAGACAACTGCTGGACAGAAATTGGTGGTTCAGAAAGACAGCAAAGTTGAGGAGAATAATAACTGAATTTCACTCCAAAGAACCACATAGTCAGAACAAAACACCATTCCCAGAATAAACTACTTTCAGCATTCATAGTGTATTTATAATATGCCACTAACTACCCAGAGTAACAGAGGAGATGTTCAGCAATCAATTTTGGAAAGGTTCCAACAGCACAATCCAGCCCTGTCAAATCCTGCCTCCTGTTTATTTGACTACTGGAGATTATTATTTTCCTTCAATTGCTTTTATGGAACTGAGATGAACTACTGGTCTAATTCACGTGCTCTCATCCAACAAGTACACTGTTTTCTCATAACAGGGTTGATTAACAGTTTCACATCTGCTTAAAGGAGATCAGCACAGAAGAGGCCAGAGTGACTTTTTTCAAAACAGGAGAATCACTATAAAGAGGACAAAATTTTCCAACTGTAACACCTGAAATGGAATGCAAAATCTTTGTCTGTACTCCTGCAAAATTTTTTTCCAGTTTTGCACATGTGGAAACATCCATGGTATTCCAGCCAGTGGTGTCATTTGTGCAAATAAACTCTGCTCTCATCACAACTCACAAGCAAGTCTCTCCGAGAAAATGCACCTCAAGTACATGTCTAACAAACAGCAACTGACGTTAAATGTGATTTTTGGTAAAAGAAAGGAAAAGTTTATGTATTCTGTGAAAGGGACACAACTCTATGAGGAGCTCAGTGACATGGTCTAGTTGGTGGGAGGCTTGGATGGATGGAGCATGGTGCCGGTGCTTCCACGCTTGTGGGCCTGATCCCTGGGTGGGTGTTCGCTTGGGAGTTAGACTAGATAATCCTGTGGGTCCCTTCCAACTCAGAATAACCTGTGAAGTGCAATTTGTTTTCTCCAGAAATTACTAAAAAAGAGAAAATAATCCAATACATAAGGAACTACTGAGGTAAGGGGCTTGTAATACAAACTGAAGACTCATCCTAACCTGTGCATAGAGGTGTGTGATGGCCACAGACTGAAATACAAAAAATGCCATTTAAACTTAACAAAGGCTTTTCTGATTTAAGAATGATTGAACATTATAACAGGTAGCCCAAGGCAGTTGCGGAGTTCCTACCCCTGGGGAATTAAAAATACAGCGGGACCAATGTAGTGAGCAACCCGCTCTCTGAGGCAGGCTCCGAGTTGACCCTTTTTTGTGCAGGAAGACTGGAGTAGACAATAGCCAGAGGCCCCCTAAACATTAACCATTCTGAGATTCAACAAATTCAAACACCGAACACATTCCTGTTCAGTTTCAATTACTGTCTCTCACCTCATGTTAGGGTTTTTTCACCTATATGTTCCCCCTTTCATTTCTGTCTCTTTTCCTGTCATTTCTGTGACACATTTATCATGTCTACACTCAACTCAGGAGTTTCTAGAAGTTTTAAATATTTCACCACCCCTAAAGATTGTTCATTTTATTCAGGAAATACCTACCAATAATCATTGCCATAGCACTGCTGTTGCACTGGCCAAGTGCAGACAAAATCTGGCTCATAATTTGTTGGTTGGCTAAGACCAAGTCTGCCACATATGCAGTTGATCCTTGAGTATTAGGGTTGCTTCCATTGCCATCTTTGCCTCCTGAAACTTTTTCTTCATCGGACACACTGTCTGTAGTACTGCTCGCTACTGGAACACGGGCGCTGTATTCTCGGTTACTGGAGAGTGGCAGTTGAACTAAAATGTTTATCAGCTTTAACAAATCAAACATAAGTTGATCCCTCGTCATTTCTCCACAAACTGCTTTGGCATCACCTGGACGGATGATATTGGCAAAAAGCCCCCCAAAACATGCTCGAGCACCCACAGAGCTGTCTGAGCCACTGCGAGACATGACTTTGTCTGAACATGTAATGTAATGGTGCACAAGAAAGGTTATAGACTCAATGACTGCAGAAATAGTGCTAACTGATACAACTTCGAAATTCTGTTCCAAGGTAAATTCCAAGAGTTTCACTTGTGCATCCAATGGTCCCTGGCCTGTCTGGAAAGCACCCCTGCAAGACAAAAAAAAAAAAAATAAAAAAAAAAATTAAAGATATTACAAGGAGAGATACTACAAGCTAACCAGGTTTGGTTGGTTACGGATTTTTTTCCTAATTTTTAAGAATCAAAAAGCACATCATACTTTCAATAAATAAAAAACCAGCCATTTTCATAAATATAAGTTGAAGCACAATCTAATCCTTCCCTTTAGGGTGAAGCATTTATAATTTTTTAATATACTAGTCATTACATAGCCTGCTGATGCCATCACTTTTCTGATACCACAAAGGATCAAAAATTTCCCTTGAAAAATGTCTTAAGAGCCAACCTTTTTTTTTTTGCAATTCAGTTTATTTTGTGGGTATAGTCTTAGAATACAGTCCTGTTCACTTCTGGTTGAAAAGTTTCCTATGTTTGCAACTAAATACCCATGGGAAGCAGTCACCTAATACGTACTTGAATATCATTAGGATTGTTTGTTTTCTAGCATGAAATAATGATGGGCTTTTTTCTTTCCACGGGTTTTTTTTTGCATATCCGCAGCCGCCATCCCAGAGGCAGAAAGAAGAATGGTCAGGTTTTAGCTACCTAAATAGTAACTATATATAAAAGAATGAGAAGGTACTCAAAATATCACAGCCTAATGTTTGTAGGTTTATTGCTTCAAGGATCTCTCTTAGGTTTATTTTACCAATTGCTTTTACATGTATAGTGGTGGACTACAAAATGAACCCCTTGAACCAGTATATCCAAAATAAAACTTGTGATAATTCTTGAAGTTTTAGTAACTGATTTTTGATTTACTTCTCCACATCTTTTCACATTAACTTTCAATATTAAATACAGAACAAAACAGTTTACAGAAACAGCCCTGAAGAAAACATTTGGCACTTAATTAATTCTAACAGTAAAATACTGTTTTTCTTCATCATTAATCATATGATGATGTTGCACTCTTAAGGAAGGATCTGAGCTCTTAAAAATAACAATCCAAATCCTTTTCTGGTACCTTGCCTTCAATTTATGACATTTCAGTCTTACACTTGGTTTGTCTCAAAAAAACCCTAACACATTTCAAAACCTACCCCTTTCAGTGGTCTCATCATCTTATTTGAAGTAAATACTAGCATGCAGACATGCATTCCAAGATTCATTGTGAATTAATAATTTTATTGTATTACGACAAGTCTCATGCAAGTCACTGATCATCAATGTAACCTGGTAATCGCCACCCCATAGTTTAAATGGCTACAGTAAAATCTCTTGGAAGGCAGAGATCCTTTTCTGTAACATGAAAGAAAAGTTAACATCGAAGTGCCACCTACTGGGAAGTCAGAACTGAGGAAGCTCACCCCTAATGATACAAAGCCTTTGTCTGGGGACGCTGCAGCAACAAGGAACATTTCCACTGATACATAACTTGATACTAAGACAAGCTGGGGCATACGTCTTAGTTGTGATTCACAATCACACAGATTTTAAAGATAAAGAGGTGATGAATGGAAAAAAACACGTAAGATTTACCTTTCTGTTGAAAGTATGTGTATTAATTTCAATAAAAATTCACTGAACATCTGAGGACAAGTTGAAGAAAGGTGCACTTGTAACCGAGTAAGAAATTCTTGCATAGCTTGTGTTGCTGTTGGCCCAACCTAAAGGGAAAGACATTTTAGTAAGTATTATACATAACTGAAATGTCTTCAAGAACACTTAGTATCTAACATGAAGATCCTCTAAGAACAGAAAAGTATTGTGTACATTAATTTGCTTTCTGAAAATATTTACAGAACTAATCCATATCAATTACTATTACATATTTTACTATTCCTAACCACGAGTCAAAAGCAAGATATACAGTTCTTTGTCTAAGACTCTATTTGCAGCTTGAGACTCCCTTTTCAGTTATGTAAATTATACTTCACAAAGAATACATTTCTATGCTAATCTGAATGCTTTTTCACAAGCTACGTATTTACACAAGCACATCAAATTAATGGTACTGTGCAGTGTTTAAGTCCTGGAAAAGACTACGTATTTTCTGTAAAACTTGCTGGGGAAAAAACAACCTGGAAATACCAGGGGTTTTCTGTCTTGTAAACTGAGATTCCTGTCAAATATCACATACAATTAGGTTAACTTGGCCTTTATTTATCACTATTTGCAGACATTTCAAAGACTGCAAAAAGCAAAAAACCACATTAGTTGAAATTAGGAGGGGCAGTAGGCACCACATGAATTCAGAAATTAAAAGCATAATTCAGGCAGAAAATAAAAGCATCATTCCCAATTCTGGAATCCTTAGACATTTCAACTTAGTCTTCATTAGTATTTTTATCCCAAACCAACAAGATTTTGGGAAACTAACTGAATGGAATACTTCACTTATGTAGGGTGCGGCATCCCCTCCCTGTGACAGATCTCCAGAGGTGTAAAAACACACCAGCACTACACAGTGTATCAACAGCATGAACTTCCCTATGGCTGCTGATCAGAACCAACTAGGAGAACAGCCAGAAAAAGAAGCAAGACATATATAGACCAGGATATACCAGGAAACAAGGATATAGACCATGATGAAAAACACATATTTCTGTCAAGTGTATTGAGACCCTATTACAAAGGGTTTTTCTCTTATTTTAATTGCTCATTACCTGTGGACTGTGTTGATTTGTTCCATGAGGATTAGTGCCAGAAAGAAATTTCACTAATACATGAATGAGGTTTGGATCTGACACCAACAGTTGGGCAGTACTTTCCTGAGCTCCAATGGCACTGCTTGGACCAGCTTAAAAATAAAGTCACAAAAATTAAATCTTAAACATTAAGTAAATCAAACATTTATAGTATAAATCCCTTGTATTTATTTCATGATGTGGAAATATTCTCAGCTAAAACAGCTACCAAAGACTGCTCACTCAGGACTACAATTTTACGTTTCCCAGTAAGTACACACATAAACGCCCCAAACTGTTCCATCAGTGTTCCAAGCTTGCTAAGGCAGCATTCCTGAAAACAGAGATTAATTTTGTAGAAAGAATACATAAATATATTTTAACTTGTTTCTTTTATTAGTCCAACACTTTAATAAGGCTTAAATGTATTTGTTAGATTGTCAAGCGGAGACCAAGTGTAAAAAATCAAAATATTTTCCTCCTTAACACATGCAGAGACTTTGCATCATTGACTAAAACTGTAGGGAGCTTAACAGACAAGAACTTTGAAGACCAGAGGTTGAAATAAAATACATCCTTCAGTGGTCAAATGAATGAGCTTCATTAAATATTAATCCTTACTCTTTTAGTAGAGGTATGTTGAATCAATTCAAAACACAACTTGAAAAAAGCATCGGTACTTACTGAATAAAAATACATTCTTCTATTATTTCACCTATCTAAATATTCTTCTATTATTACACCTATCTAAATGAAGTTACAGGTTAGGGTGCATGCTGAAGGTGTGATCTCTTTCAGACTATGTCATCTGTGATCATGTATAAAACTTTAAATCAAGAAGAAATGACCCTCTGGTATGACAGCTTGCATAGCACCCTTTCACATCCCAAGATAAGGTTCTTAATTAAGGAGGTTGTTAAACAGATCCTGAACTACTTCCTGGCCATTCAGTCTTTCAGAGTTCTCAGGATTCACAATAATTTCCTTATACTAGCAAGAGTAAAACTAAAGATTGTCATCAGGAGGGAAATATCTTTGTCAAAACCACCACTAAACTCTGACTGTTCCAACTCAGTTGAAAAACTTGCAACACGATGAAATAAATAAAGCACTGGGAAGAAATTTGCTCTGAGAAGAAATCCCTACAGGAAGATGGAAGGAGAAGATAATTCAAAGTAAGTTTTCCCTTTATCAAATGCCAGTGTATTCTGAAACTGTAAACAGATTTCTTCCTTCAGATGAATGTAGAAAGCTAATGATTACAATACAAATAATTTTATCAAGAGCAGTAGTGCAACAAGCCTGCATGGCTATAACTGACGGCATGGACATGGCTGGAGTTGAATAAAAGCAAGAATGCATCCCATGGCATTCCAGTTCCACTGCAGACAACAGGCCTGTCCTAGTTCACATTTGATAGAGCAAAATATGAAAGGTGTGGGAGACAAGCCCGTGAAAAGTAAGCACAAAATTTCACACATTTTCTGAAAGAAAACTGAACATGTCAGAAAAACAGAGGCCTTCCACTGTAGGATGTCCNCTCCTCTTCTCCAGACTGAACAATCCCAGCTCTCTCAGTAGTCTGGGTGAACTGATAAAGTTTCTTTTCCTCTGCTGAATCGGCATCTCAGGGCATTTACTTAAATAAAATGTACAATACATTGACTTTTTTCTCTAAAAACACTAGGTATGTAGGTTGTTGTGGAGTGGTTATGGCGCTGGTTGGTTGGTTTTGGGGGGTGTTTGAGTATATCATGACACGTTTCAGCTGAAAATTAAACTGATCCTGAAGTTACTAAGAACAGCCTAAGTTACCTAATTCATTCCCTTGGTATTTTTTGAAGGTAATATTATTTTTAAATCTCCAGCTTCTTCCTGTCTGTTCACCATCACTTGTTAGCCCTGTAATGTAACTACACAATCACCAAGACTTAACATCTGCTTGTATTAAGATGGAACTTTAGAACTTCCTTGGAATTGTCAGTTCCTGACAAGAAATTTCCAAGGCCACATGCTAACCCTCAATTTCCTTCTAGGATTAGATGGCTCTATACTTCTTCTATAGTTTCATGACAGACCTGATGCAATAACCCAATAAATACATCTTTATTATTTTCTATGGGAATTTCATATATATATTTAACAACTGAAAATATCAGTGCAATATAAAATCTCACTTTTTTTTCTGCATTATATTCATTATATTCACAGCTTGACAGTCCAAATCAGATTTCAGGATGAATCTCCATTATCTGCTCTGTGCTTATACTCAAAACTCTGCTCTCAGAGAGTATTCTGGTGACAATACCAGACACGCAAAAGGGTGGACGAGAAGAGGATAAATAACTTTTGCTAAAGGAACAATGAGTGAATGCACTAGCAGAACAATCTGACAGGTGTTTAATTTCAGAACAACTGTAGCTCTCCGAAACGTTTCTTAGCCAGGTATCATTGTAGAATTGCACCTACTCACCCTCCTTAACACGGCATTGAACGGCTCAAGATGTCACTCATCAAATCACAGAATCACAGAATATTATGAGTTGGAAGGGACCCACAAGGATCATCTAGTCCAACTCACCATCTAACACCCGTAAAGAGACCGAGAGCACATCGCAGAGCATAACACCAACCTAGATCCCTCACAGTCTAGCAGGCCACTCCGAGACGGAGGGGGCACAACGTCATCCAGCCCTACACCTCCCGGCTAGACCATGTCACTAAGCTCCTCGTCCAGTCTTCTCTTAAACACCTCCAGGGATGGTGACTCCACCACCTCCCTGGGCAGCCCATTCCAATATGCAATCACTCTCTCTGTGAAAAACCGCTTCCTAATGTTAAGATTGAACCTCCCCTGGCGTAGCTTGAGGCCGTGCCCTCTCGTTCTGGTGTCGTCAGCCTGGAAGAAGAG
>WEKX01027143.1:351363-428866 GCA_013390025.1 Pitta sordida | reverse complement strand
AAAGGCCAAAGACATCAGACAGCGTTGCTGGGGGGTTTATTCAGTCGGTTTTTCAAAACCTCCACGAATGGAGACTGCACACTCAGTGACACTTTCCATTAATACACTAATAATTATCTTGCTGTGAATATACAAACTTGCTTTAAATATGAAAATGCATACCCACTTTTTCACTGTAACAAGAAATGCTCTGTTTGATAAAAGCTTTAGCAGCTTGTTACTACACTATTGGTACTGCTATCAATCTGATTCTTAAGCAATAAAGCATATAGAAGGTTACTTGAATCCTAAGCAGCAAGAAGTAGAGGAAAACAACTTTTAAATTTAGACAGAAAGACTATCAAAACATTTCAAAGTTCAAAATTCCATACCTGAACATGGTGGACTTGTAGCATGGAAAAGAGTTTGTTGAAGCATGCGCTCAGCATAGGTATAGATGACAACTGCACAATTAACTGGGCATTTTGGTTAGCAGCATGTAATCCTCTCAGCAATGAATCATCTGTTCCACTGGGAGACTGTGTTACTAGAAAGAAAACAAGGTATCATCCCCCGTGAATTATTTTGAAATGTTCCTAAAAGTAATTTCATAATTATTTCATGGCATTTTATACTTAAGGGAAAGACACTTAGCATATAATTTACAAGAGTATCTTCAATGTAGTCTTCAGTTGGGTTGGACTACTGATACCATGAAAGGCATGCTTGAGTATCAGACATCTCTATCTTCACCAAAACTGTTTGGAAAGTGAGTTCACCCAAATACACTTTCACAGTTCTTGTTAAACACATATTATACCAGTGTCCTGATAATACAATGATAAGACCAACAACTGGAACATCTCTTTCAGGCATTATGGCACAACTAGTGCAGACAATAATGAACTTCCAGAGAATTAAAGGCTGAGGCTGCCACTAATCCTGCTCCATCCCTAGATATTCAACAAACGACTCCATGCACATTAACCTGGAGGGCTACAAATTTTTTAGCCAGATGGGGCAGTACAACTCACTGGAAATAGGTTCCAAAGTTCACAGGTTCACAGGTTATTCTGAGTTGGATGGGACCCACAGGATCATCTAGTCCAACTCCCAAGTCAACTACTCTATGAATGTTTTCAAAACAAAGCTTACTTAACAAAAACCACAGGAAAAAATTGTATTCAAGTATTATCAGTTTCATCATTAAATAGGTGCAACTGGTGCAAAGCAGCTTGCAAACAGCAAGAATGAAGCTTCACATGGGAAACTTGATGTTCACTTGCACCCAGATGAGAAAATGAAAACTTTCCTCCATTGTAGTATAAAGCACCGTAGAAGAAATCATGTGTATTTGACGAGTTCCACAAAATGTCTTAAATAGAGATATATACATAATTCAAGAATCTGAATAAAGACCTGTCTTTAAAGCACAGCCTGACAAGCAAATTCAAGCAAAATACAACTTTTTCTAAGTGACTGTAGAAAAAATTAGTACAAATTTTAAAGCACCATGATCATTACATGAAGAGAATGATTTGACAACATGTAATTACATGTAGGAGATGTGTTTGTTAATGCTTGTAGAATGGAATCAGCCTCCAGCGTGGACATCATTTTCAGCATCAGCTCAGCCTGCTGTTCAAGTCCAACTTCTAGACGTGCATCTAAAGCTACATAAGGCAACAAACAGGGTAAAATTGAATTATATCAAGGGCATATAAGGTCAGCTACTCTTACTTCCTGTGCAGTATACAGGTATAGAGTACACAGTAAACAAAAAAATCTCAGTATCCCTAACAGCAAGATTGACTTTTATGCACAATGGAACCAGACTGTGGAAATTTACACTCTGAATTGAACTCAGTTCATACACTCATGAACTGAACATGAGATTCTTATAAACCTGAAATACGTAATTAATAAAATAGGAAATTTCTGTGAAACAGACTCTTCTACCTTTCCACGGTAACTTCAACATCCCACACAACTAAGCCCACGTATGTTTTTCCTACGGCAATAGCTCTCAAACAAGAACCAAAAGGTTGGTTCTCCCCAGTGTGTCAGGGGAAAGATTCATCATCCCAGTTCAGTAGTGCTCCTTCAAACTAAACAAGCGTGTCACTTCTTTACTTAGGGGTACAGCCAACTAGAAGCGAGCTTCCCAAATTTTCTGAGAAAACAGGAGAGATTTAAAACGGTCTATAAGTGCATTGAAAAATAAGATTTTCTGCTGTGTTGGGCTGTTTGAAATGTAAGTTTCACATTATATTCTCTCAGTTACCAAAGGAAAAAATGTGGTCTACAGAAAATTTAATTCTTTCCACTTAATACACAGAACTTATTAAGATAGTTTGATGTGCTGAAGTGCTGAATACAGTATTACAGAAAAGAGACCCTGAACAGAACTTAAGTTCATTGCTTACCTTGAGAGACTGATATGCTGACAGTTTGTGATCCATTTTTCTCTGTAGTTACTGGTGGTTTTGCAACTGGAATTCCAACACCTCCAATGTAAGGATTGTAATTGTAGGTGCCGTATTCGGCACCCCAGTAATCGTACCAGGTGCTGCTTATAGGCTTAAAAACCAACCAAAAAGAACCAAAAATACAAAAAAAGAAGGGGGGTAGGGGAAAGAAAAAACAGCAACTCTTTAGACCGCCAGAAGTTTTTAATGACTAACAACAAACACTGAAAGACTATAGAAAATTTTCTTTCAATTCTTATTGCAAATGTAAGTCCCTGAATCCTTAGCGATTGTCTAAATCCAGCAAGGTAGGTAGAGGTGTCAAAGATTCAAGAAGGCAATTTGAAAGCGTTATCATCAGTTTTTATTCACACATTTGTACCATATTGTGAATTTGGAAGCCGAGTATCAAACAGATACTTTGATGAGTTTATCAAGACAGAATACTGTACTAACTGTACCACTGAAGTACCTTGAAGCCTCAGTGAGGCTCAGGGACTATTTGTACTGGCTCTGAAAAAAAGGAAGAGTTGAATAATCTCTACATGTGCCATAATTTAAGACCCTAAGAAAGCATATGCATCACAAGAAAAAATAATGCAACACTGTGTGAAGGCAATTTGTGTATGCCTATCTCTTTCATGGCAACATCCAATACGAGCTGTCATTTTACACATACAGAAGCAAATATTAAGAAGGATTAAGACTGAAGCGTTTTTAATCAAATCACGCAATAAGATCATGAATGTATCTGTCGATGAAGTGGACTAACGAGTAGTGCCACATGAAGAGATAGCAGAATAAAGAAGGCAGGAATCACCAGTAACAAAAAATTAAGCAGTAAGTGCAATTTTTGGTGGTAGGGCGAGATTTAAAGGAAAAAAACCTTTACATGATAGATAATTGGTGGAAGGATACACTACTAGGAAATACAGGGAAAAAAAATACAGTGTTTTCCAAGCAAGTGCTGAGGCAGGTAATTTAGATTAATTCAAATGAGACTAAAGGTTTAAGTCAATAGTGAGAATCATAGAAAAATTCCAGATTATCAATAGTTATGTTTTACAGCCTAAATATTTTTGGTGTTTAACACATATTGACAATATATACACTATTACATCTAAAAGTTATTGCACAACCTCTAATATGTTCAGCCTTTCTTTTAAGTGTGACAGCACTTAGTAATTTTCTCCTTCCACAGTGAAATAAGTTTGGAAGTTGGTTGCTTCTCTTCACAGTCTGAAGCCAGCCAGCATTAGCCACTGCTGACTTCTCTTTTTAAACACAATACTAACAGTGTAAACTCTTAAGATCAATTGCAGTAGGGAAAAGCACCCTCTTCTTAATAAGACAGGACAAGACTAGATCTTATTTTTCTTTTATCTCATGCTTTTGTTGTCTTTAACATGTGCTAAAACTAAAAGCAGTTCTAAGACATCAAATATCACCACTGAAGCAGTGTAAGAGTGAAAGGGTTTTAGTATTTCACATGTAAAAGTTATCTTTAAAACTCAAGGTTCGCATACCTTGAAGACTTTGGCTGCAAGGGGATCTTTTTCCAAATCAATATCCAAAGGATCAATATCGACTTCCATCAGGTCTTGCAGTAATTCAAGGTCAATGTCTTTATCTTTTTCCAAAGACGCCAGAGGTGGAGCACCTTTCATTGATTAAAAGAGTATTAACACTACCAAGTAAAAATTGTAAACACGGATGTATAATACACTTAATGGGTAACTTTAAGGCGTTTAATATTAAAACTTGGTGGATAAAGTTAATAAATGTAATCAAATTGCCTTTCTAAAAACAAGGGGGAAAAAAAATTGTTCATAATCTGCCTACATTATCAGAATTACCTTGTTGCCAAAAAATGTTTTGCTGGTATCTTGATAGAAGAGCAGAAGTTTTTTTAACTCTTATCAATATACATACATCAGAAAAGATTATGGAATAATTCACCTGTGATGTCATGTGTCAAAGGTTCATCTATTGTCTCCACTAACTGAACTGTGGACTGCTGGAGGGAGTCATCGGAATCCACAGCCGAAGCTCCAGCATCTTCTCCCAAAGCACTTTCTTCCATAGCTTCAGCTGCTATAGGTGCCAACAACTCTCCTATATTAAATTAAGCAGACAATTTCATTTCAAGCTTTATTCCAGTTACAACTTAAGGTCTAGGCCATCTGTCTTAATACTCTAGGGGTTACTTATTCAAGAGGAGGAGTTCTGAATAATTTTCAAATAATCAGGCTCATTAAATATGACCTTTTCAATGCACAAGTCACTACTTCAGGATTGACTGTAATTACAACTTCAAATTTCATTTTTACACACTAAGCTAAATTTCATGATTTGTTTGTGGCTTTTTTTTTCATGGTTTTAACTGTGTCAACAGATCCTAATAAAGTAATAAAAAAACCCTAAAATATTAAAGGAAGAAAAGTTCAAGTGCAATGTACATTCTGACAAATATGAACTTAAAACAAACCTGCTAGAATATCCTGTAGCATACAAGTCAGAGAATACTGAGCCCACGCTCCTCCCCAAGAGATGTCTCCTCTGTTAAAGTCAGTTCCAACAAGAAGCAGCAGTAATCGTTCCAACTGAGCCTCATTTACAATCTCACATAAATGAATTGTTGGTCTTGTAGCATTTGCAATTCTAGCAAGAACCTACAAAAAATATGCTTATTCATATTGAACCATATGAAAGTATAAAATAGCTTTAATTTCTAGGATTAGAATCTCCTTATAATTAAATGAGGTATTTTTACCTGCTCAAATTTTGGAATTTTACGAGCATAACTTGAAAAAAAAATAAAAAGTTCATATAATTATTTTTCCATACAATTTTGAAGCCATCTTATTCTAAGTTACACAAAAAAATGGCAGAACAGAAGAACTTCCTTACCAGAAATTACTTTAAATTTTAATGCTGCAGCTAATTTTGACCATCAAGCAAACAAAAAGCAGTAATAGAAATCTAACTGTAGTCCCTACAGAGTGATGCTCCATGTTCTCTTTACCTTACAAACAAAAAGAAGTAAATCTGCATGACAAGTGAAGTCCATGGACAAGAGAAAGAGCACCAGCTTTTGCACTACAGAAATGCAACGTTCATGTGCCAGGGTAAACGGAAGTGGTTCAATTTCTGGAGTCTCCTTGGTTGTTGATACTTCTGTATCTAAAGAAGAACGAGGCCATTCTGCAGTTCTACGCAAGCGTATTAGGTCCTTGAAGTGCTGCAGAAATTAGAGATGAAACAACAGTTACATTTTAAAACTAAGCTCTAAATCTTCTCTCAGTGAAGCAGTGAGGCAGCAATAACAGTAACTGTAAAACTTCTTAATAAAATAAAATAAAGGCTAAAAATATATGTGAATCTGGAATGGAATTAAGGTTTTATTGGCAGAAATTTGTTTGGGCAGCATGGTAGCTCAGGTGATAAACTCATGACCAAATCCAGTTCTGCAGAAGTGCCAATTAAGTCTTTATGTGTGACATAAAGCATAAAGAAAAATATGTGTTTTAGAAGTTTCTTTCATATTTCCACACCTATACGTAAAGCCACCACTACCATGAAGCAAACTGCATGTAGTAATAGCTAATAAGGAAACTTAACCTTACAAGAACACTGACATCTCAGTTCTTCATATTAGACAAGTCATCAATCATTTCTAAGTCTCTTAATACTTCCATGGTACAAATTGTGCATTAGCCACTGTAAACTGAACTAGTTTGAAAGCTGATCAGGGTTCTAAACTACAACCTTTCTGACATAGGATCTATAAATTTAGTGGAGAAAAGAAGGTGCTTTTACGAATCCTCTCATGTACCAGTGACATACATACGGCAGCTCAGCTCATTGTGTCAGCTGCACCAGCAGTCACTAGGTAACAAAAACGCCTCTCACAATCTCACTTGAGTAGGAGGTACTGAAGTAGACCAAAGAAAGAGCTATTTGCTAACACAAAGGTTTCAGCTTTCTCCTAAAGGCGCTACATGTTTTAGGTCACTCACAGCTTGTCATCACTGAAAATGATTAGTAGGTGAAATAGCAAAAACTGCATGAAATGCAACTATCGAGTGTACAGTAATACCAAAACTAGAAGTTAAGACATTGCAAGGGAAAGCTCTTTAGTACAATATGGTTTTTTGATGCAACATGGCTGCTATAAAGTGAAACTTAAATAGCTGGAGAGCATAGTTCAGCCGCCTAAAGATGTCTCAAAGGGGTCACCAGCGGAGCTGCCCCCTTGATATAACCTGCTGGAATAAAGCAGAAGACAGTGTAGGAAAGAACAGCTCATGACAAGCATGGTTAGTGAAAACTTAGAGCTTTATTTTTATGCTAGTGTTTAATTTTTTTCCACCTTTAGTGGAAATTTTATAAGATTTCCTTTTAGATCGCCTGTAAGGTCCAACATTCTATAATCCCTTTCACACAGACCCACTTTCAGTCATCCTAACAGATATGAGTACTTCTGAAACTAGAGAGTAAACATTTAAAGAGATATTTAAGTTTGGCAGCTAGAAGGATTTACACACTTTTTGTGTTCCCTGCAAAGTCCATGTTGCCATTTCCAGAAATCCTTAAATTTCAGCACCTCATCTCACAATCAAAATAATTCTTTAACTACTACAGTGATCCCGTTATTCGTGGGCTGTTGGGTCTGGTCTGCCTCACGCGAGTGGTGAAATCCGCAAAGATAGTGAACCCACTATGTAGTCGAGAACGCCACGCCCCCTCCTCTAATACGGTCTGGAGGAGGGTCGGGAGAGCAGGGCTTGTCTCAGTTGTCAGACTGTGCTCCGCCGAACGGCAAGCGGGGCAGCCAGCCCCATACACCAGGGGACGGGGCCTGCTGTCAGGGCGGGGCGGGGGGAAGGGGCCGGTTGTGCTCGCCGGCGGGAGTGGTGGGGCCGGGGCAGAGCTGACTGGGGTTGTTGTACGTCGTGTGCACACGCCAGGTCCCGCAACTCGCTGGAAAATCAACAGCGAGTATGGGATCCCGCAAATTACGGACCGTGATGATGCGAAGGATCATTGTACATCCACTCGCAGTATCTGGGGCTTCCTGCAAGATGCCACAACTTAAGTGGCAAGTACTTTTAGGAGCTAAGAAGCTTCTGAGAATTTTTTGAACTTTCTCAAATATTGTATTTATAAGTTTGGGGAGACAGACATAGGCATGACTAGTTTCTTATTACTCAATCAGAAAAGCACCCAGAGCAGCATCATGCATAAAAGCCATATAAAGTATTATTTTATGTTTCTGTTGGTGTAAGTCATCCAAAGTTTAATGACATGACTGGCATTCCCAACGTTACAAGTTTATTAGTGATTTTGGCCATGATTACCTAAAAATCCCCTGTAGATGGATGAACTATTTTACACAAAGCAATATATTTCCAGATGGCTGCTGTTTTCAGTATTAGAATATACTTGATAGCAGCCATGATGAAACAGCTTTTATAAAAAGGTCAAAGTAGGACAAAAATGACTTTGCAGGAACAGGTCTTTTTACACAAAAGACAAGAAGTCAGTTACAGTCATACCTTTGAAGTAGCCTGCTTTAGTTTTGCCTGTTCTACTAAAAGTTTGTATGATGATCCTTTGTTGCTTTGTATTTTCTCTTTTTCCATCTGTTCCACCAAAGCCTTCTGTTTTGCTTTTAATAAGTTAAGTTGCTAAAAGAAAATGTTAATAGGAATAAATGAAAATTTAAGCAATAAGATGTTAAAAGGATCAGTATGTCCATATGATAGCAATCTTCATTTCAAATTGTAACTTGAGCTTTTAAAATACTTTTAAATCACAGCTTAGGTGCTTGCACTCAGGTGTACTCATATATAGAAAATACATTCTATTTATTGTCCAATATGGGCCACAGAGTGCAATAGTACACTCCCTTTGTATTTCCAGCAGATCCCATGCCCCATGGTTTAAGACAAATGTTGAAGAGGTCAGGCAGCCTTTAGCTACAGAACTAGTCCTATGCAAAAGCAAGGCTGAATGAGTCCCAAAGCCAAAGCTGTGTCTTCTAGAAATGATACATTCTGTAAATGAGATATACTACTGTAAAAATAGCCACTATCGTGCTGGAAGTCACCTGTTTATGATGCACGAGCTGTTTTCTGATCTTTCGGGAATACAGTCTATCTAAGCTACTGTTGCCTTTAGTAGATCTGCTCAGACTTTGAGTGTGAAGGCTATTATTTATAAAACTCCACTGGTTTCCTAATGGAAATAAAGAGAAACAAAGATATATTAATCCACCTCATAAAATGTCACTTAACTCCAGAGAAAAGCCTTTGTGTTTCAGCAATGGTTAACAATCATCTCAATAACCTAGATACAGGAATTCCTCAAATATTGCAGGAGGCTGGTTCCAGAAAGATGCCACAATAAGCGAAATCCGCGAAGCAGTGGTAAATACAATGAAGACAACAAAAAAACCCCGTGATGTATTGAACCTATGAATGGTGAACCACCAAGTAGCAAGGGATTACTGTACTAAAGGAACAATCCAAATCTAGCTCTCTTAACATTACGGAATTATCACTCCAAGAGTAGGACGTCTGTAGGATTTGAAAATGCAGTACTACCATCTTGTATTTGTTATTGTCAAAACATATATGGAACTAAGAAGACTGTCCTAGGTAAAAATATCTTAGCTTCACAACAGAAAAGCTTTACAGTTTCATTTCTAAAAAAGATGTTCAAATAAAACGATACCTAATCAACACAGTAACAACAAGAATAAACCAGATTAAAAAAAAACACTTAAAAATACTGGATACAAATACCAAAACAGCTACGAAGTCATACTGTGCCTCTTTTCTCATAATAAAGTGTCTCAACATGTTGTACTCTCAATTAATAAAGTCCACAGTCACTGGATAATACACAGACATTTTACAAACGAAAATCAATCCTGCATTTTTCACTTTAAAAAAATGAAAGAGTTCATATTTCTAATGAGAAGGGGAGGTAAAGAATCAGACAAGAGTGTAAATAAAATTGTCACAACACCCACTTTTAAACTCTCATTTTCAAGTGAATTGAAAACACATTTTAAGTATTTGAACAGCTCCAGAGCAATACTCACAGAAGCATGTTTTGATAGAAAGTGTGATACACGCACCTGTCAAAAATCGTTCTCTCTCTTTTCCGTTCAGAGGTTTCTTGGCTGTGGCTGCTTCATCTTCAACAGTAGCTACATAATCCAGCAGTCTAGACACCAGCATTACAACCCAACTGATCATAGGAATGTCTAAAACTCCTTAAAAATAAACAGATTTGAAAGCCTTAATAAAGCCATAACAAACTTCACATATGTTTCACTAGGTCACTGCTCTAAGAATCTGAGCACTCAGAAATGAGGGGAGAAATCAAGCACTCAGCTCAAAACAGTTCTCTTAGTCTTATTAAGTCACAAGTCAAAAGCTTCACCTTTACTATTCAAGCTAAAAATTTAAAACTTAAAAAAAAAAAAAAGGAAAAAAAAAAAAAAAAAAAATCNAAAAAAAAAAAAAAAAAAAGTCTAAATTTCCTGAATACCAAATGCATAATGACAGCTGTTTGCATTAAAGCACATAAGCTACATGTCTCAAATTCCATAGTGTAAAATTTCTCCATCAACTAGGGCTTCAACAAGACACTTATAACCATTCACAGAAATATCTTTGGTTTTACTCCTTTATGAGCATATTTTCATGCAACCATTTGAACAAGATGCAGGAAAGCCAATACTGAGTTCAGAGTAGATGAACCATGCTGGTGGCACTAACGCCTGGCCATTGCCTATTTCAGCCTCACACTTCAAATTCTGTATTTTTGTACGGACAGAAAGGATTAAAACAGATCTAGCACACCCATGCAAGAAAAATCTTTGTGCACACGGACAAATCTAAATGAACAGTTGCAAAGTGAACTCATGAGTGTTCAACACAGACCAGAAACCAGCAGATTACTTAGAGTCACTATGCAAGTGGCGTAATTCTACACAATGTCAACAGAGCAAGGACCAGTGCTAGAGGTAAAATGCACATTTTTTCTGCCTGTGTACTGTGCTGACCCACATTTCATTACACTGTGCTTTTCACACAATGACCTTGAAAAAATCTAATTAACTTAAACTATTATTAAGTCCAGGTCAAACAAAAAACCTAAGGCACAGAAACAACTTGTCCAAAATCACATGTAGCTGGCACCCAAGTAATAGGATGCAGCCCAACCTGTTAACTCCAGTTTCCTGACAACACTCTGACAGAAAGCAGCCCACCTCAAGCAGGCAGAAGGACCTGACTAGGCCCATAACAGGATCTGAATAGGAAGCACAGACTAAACTGCAAGAATAGAAATGAGTAGCAGTGGTGACCACTACACAACGTTTTGGTTGGCAGAATAAAAAGAAAGGAGCCTGCTGCAGAGTGAAGTACATACCTTTTCATACTTCTCTTTGAACAAGATAATCTTTCCATCTCTTATAAAAAAAAAAAAAAAAAAAAAAAAATCGCAATTCTCATCTCCTCTTCCTCACTCGTGTCTTTTGCTTATTCCTTTTTTCTCCTCTCTGCCTCAAAGCTTACAACTTCTCTCCACGCACAACACTCACCTCTGGCTCTGGTTGCCCCTTGTTTTTCAACTTTTTCCCCAGGAAATTTTCACCCTTTGACCCTTAGTTATGTGTGATAGTTGTCAAAAAAGGAATTTCTTCTGCCATACCTGATGCTTCCACCACACATAACATTGCCCTAGTACTCACCTGTACTGTCCAGGAGGAAGAAAGCTGGAAGACCAGCAAATAAAGCTCTGAAGCATCAGTTACTTCTGCTTCCTAAAGTCCTCCATGAGGACAACTAGTAAGGCAAGAGCTATGAAAGGAATTGGAAGCTGTGGGGAGAGTGCAAACAAAGGTAGAGGAGATGTAAGCTTGGGTTTGCCTCAAACTAATCAGAGAATATAGCAGGATATGGCCATGATAGAGAAAGAATATGGTATGCCAGTGGGAAGCAATAGCAGAGCTTCTGACATGGACTGGAGGTTTGTTTACACCAGGACACAAGGTAAAGCTCAGGACAGTCTCAGCTGGCATTTACAAACTTCACAAGGTTAAGAATTTTAAACAATGTATCTTCTGTGATGCTCCGACACATGTACATAATAAATGAAGTAGCCTAGAGGGTGATGTTTCCAAAAGTAAGGATTTGCTTCAATTTTAAGGCAACTCAAAGAAAATCAAGCTTGGAAAGTACAATTTGAGTAATTTTTTTAAGGTCAAAAAAATATAAATTCCTCTGGATCACACAAAACCCCCCAAACTCCATGTAGCTTGCAGAAACCACGTAGATATGAAAGCTAACAAAATTCGTCTTCATATCTGCATTTCACCTCAAAAGTTTGAAACTCAGAAAGGATCTCATGAGCAAAATGAGGCATTTCTTTCTAAAATGCCAAATTCGAAAGTCACTAGAACAACTAGAGCTGTCAAGACACTGCATGTTTCCCTCAATCTGTCAAAGCTTCCTAACTGAATTAAAAACAAGCAAATAGATTTTGCTCAGATTTAAATGGGGTGGGGGGAGGACTCTCTTTTACCACCTAAGGAACAAGAAGATTCATCAAATTTTAAAAGACAAGTGCGCTTTGAAAATAGAGTAAATAAATAATTTCTTCTTTTAATCCATCAAAAATTGTGAGTTAGTCTCTCAATTTTCTAGCATATCATGATAATGAAAATAGTTTCCCAGATTAGAGGGTTACCTTCAGTTCTTCTGTGCACAGGTAAATGAGGTTGCAGTGGTGACAGCAGGTTATCCAGGAGATTAAGCAAACTTTCTAAAACACCACTGTTGCTAAGCGATCTTTGGCCAATGCAAGAAAGCAACATGAAGACCCTAAAAAAAAAATTTACATATTCAAGATTTTATCTCTTTTCCAGAGTCCGAAAAAAACCCCTTATTAGAAGAATATTCTCCTAGGCTTTCATCTGAGACACAAATTGCTACAGAAAGCAGTACTGAGGCCTAGCAAGTGAATAGGATTTCATGTCCTACTGTTTTTTAAGGTTAATGCAGCATTTTAGGAGGAACATTTTCATCCTCAAGAGGCCAGCAGAGCCTTCCACACCTAAACCAAGATCTCATCCATTTTATTTCCTATTACATACTACTGAATAGCAGAGAATTCAATCAATTTATTACATATCCTTAAATTAATTAAATTTTAAAAAACATAAATACTGCTGTTCAAAGAAGGCAGAAAGCCACAGAACAGCAAATATGTCTGACTGAAATAAAATGCTGATGTTTAGAATATCAAAGACTTCAATCAATAATCTGAAATAATCAATACATCCAACATTCAGTGTTCAACTCTACGGATGCTTGGTCATATCTCAGTGCAATATTTTGCATTAAACGCCGGTAGTGTGCCTTCCAGTCTCAATCCTACTTCCAAAAGCAATAGAAGAGCAGCTCTATGATGAGGGTACATTTAACCTTGACAAAGGAGAAGGCCATATTTGACATTCAGGAGCAATCCTGCCAAGTATGCAAAGATCTCCAAGGAAGGAAAACCAGAAGCTTATTTTGGTGCAAGCACGAAATACGTGCAAAAAATAATTGTAATCAGAGATTCATAATCTGCAGGGGTTTTTTGAGTTTACTTCTTAAATCAATGAAAACAATGGATAAGACTGGATGCGGCACTTAGTGCCATGGTTTAGTTGATGAGATGGTGTTAGGTAATAGGTTGGACTTGATGATATCAAAGGTCATTTCCAACCTAGTTAATTCTACATAAAGTTATGAGCAATGAAATTACTTCAGTGATCCACAGGTAATGTGTCAGTATAGACTTATACCTTACCTGTCTTGTGGGAAAATTAGAAGTTGTTCTGAATTGTATAATTCCTGGAGGACGTTCGAGAGGAACTGACCCCACCACCTTTCTCCTCCACAGAGCTGAACAAGCAGAAGGCCAGTATGCAATCGAATCTTTGGGGTTCCACTAATACACAGGTGTTTAAATAATTCTTCACAAGCTTGAGCATGAAAAGTACTTTGCAAAACCACAGGAACTGAGTGTCCTTTTAAGAAAAAGGAACAACTATGTTTAAAGAGACAATGACTTGAAAACATAGCAGGAAAAGGCTTGCAGGAAGTTCTTAAAACTACCAGAATTTGACTTAACTGGCATGTAAGCAAAGGAGGGAACACATGGGGAGATGGTAATTTGCAGGTAACTTATGAAGACCAGGCCATTTGGTTAAAACTAAATCAAATTTTAATTTGAATCAAATAAAAAGCCCAACAATCACCACGCTTAAGAACAAAATGGTATATAAAATTACAAGGAAGCCACACCTATTACTAGAAAAATGTAGTCCTTTTTCTATCTTTAAAAAAAAAGGCAACATGAAAACCAAGTAAGACAACAAACCGACCAGTCCTACTCAGGCTTTTCCATTTTAATTCTCCAAGAATTCTTTCAACGGCAATCTTCACTGGATATTAAAAAATTAGCTCAGTATTGATACTGGTTTTATGAATTTCCCCTTGAGGCAATTTCTATTTCCCCCGTCCACCTCTAACTGCTTAATTGGTCCTCAGCACTGCACAGGAGTAAGAGCTTACAGATCCTTCCACAAGCTGATTCTACCTATGAAAAGAACATGAGTATTCTGCCTGAGCAGTTTTTTGTTACTTCAGCAAGCTAAATCATATCCACAAAAGGATCAGATGACTATCTGAACAAAAGAATATGCAGCCAGGACTACAGAAAAGTGAGAAGGACCATGACTGCTTCTCTTTCAGGAAGCAGTTAGGCCAGCTTGGTGCCGCTGCTGAAACGTTACACTGTGTGTCACCAGCTACTGAAACCCAGTCTATTGGAAGGTGTCCTTGCCCATGGCAGGGTGTTGGAACTAGTTGATCTTTAAGGTCCCTTCCAACTCAAACACTATTCTACATTTCTATGATTCTACATCTAAATAAAGTTTAAAAGGTTTAGGGTAGGAAAGTACAGAGCAAAAAATAGAAATATTTGTAAATTGTTTCTAGAACATGACAAAAAAAAATCAGACTCTCAAAAAATACTAACCATTGGAAGAATGAAGCAAACTAAGCAAAGTATCCAGTAAGTATCTAATGATGGTGCGTAACTGTTCTGTGGATGACATCTGAATCAACTCTTTTGGATCAGATTGTTCCTTCAGTGTTTTCCTGCTTGCACCTAAAGCTACTTTGAGCCTCTGAACAGCATGGTGGGCCAAATTGAGTTGAAGCTGGAGCTGAATGCAGTCCTGGTAAGCAGAAAATACTCTGCTATCTTCTTCTACTGCCTTGTCCGGCTTTCGCAAAAAGTACTGGGCATTGTTAGCACTATTGAGTGGTGGCAGGTCAATGCTCTGCAGGAGGATTTCCAACCGATGACAAGCCAAATTGTACCTAAAGGGAAATAATCAAAGAACAAAATTCAATACGCAAAGCAGCAATACATTTGACAGTCACCAGATGGCTTCTGGTCCATTATGAATGCACTATTAAAACAGATATAAACTATAAAACAGATACTGAAAAATACAGTGTAGGTCTTTGTTACTGCTACAAAGATATTCACTGTAAAAACCGTACATATAGGCAGTTTTCTTTGGTCTGAAGAACATAACTGGAAGAAAAAGCATCTGTAGCATTATGATATCCCAGTGTTATACATGAAAATAACTAGTAAATAAATATTTTTTCATTCTCACCTGCACTGTATGTCTTCTTGCAATGCAACCATCATTGCCAAATGTTGGTCAATGTCAGGTTGATTTGCAGCGTCACCTTCACCTCTGAGAGGATCATGCATTAGTTTCAGCTCATTCTCAAAGGGTAAGATATAGGTATGGCCATAGTAAAATCCTAATGGGATTTTTGCTCTGGCATTTGTGCTACCATATCGACCAATAACAGTGATCTGAAAGAGAATTGCAACACAACTGTAACAAAACAGGCAAAAGAAACACTAAGTCAAAAATACATAAAATTTATAGCCAATGGAAATTTGGTCTGAACTTAAGAGCTTAAGTGAAAGTTCACATACTAACAAACATGAAGAGTTTAAAAGATAAGAGTATGCAGTGTGTCTTCTTTTACCTTCATAAACCTGCAAACTGGGGGTGGCAGCAAGTCATGTAAAATAAGTGAATGTGTGCTAATGTCAGTAGCCACTACCAGTCGCCTCCCATCCACTTCTTCTCCCAAAGTCCAGATGTCAATTGACAAAGAAGCCAAATCTCCACAAGTTGGAATCAATACATCAGTCAGTAATATGGGTCTTCCAAAATCCAAGGTCACAAATCTTCTTGCTCCTAGAGAAAGAACACAGTATTGCCTAAAATGCCAGGGTATGCTAACCAGTGAAGAGATGTTACTTCTCAAACAATAAAGTTATTGTTTATATATTGTTTAAATGTGTATTTGTATACTCAAGGATAAAAATAGTTGCACAATCTCAGACACTCTCAGTACAGCTTGCAAACGTGGAATTGAATTTTTTTTTGCTTTTTATACACTATTTCAGAACAGGTGCTCTGTTCAAAGATCCAACATATTCCCTAAGCCCCCAGGATTTTTTAACTATCACCAAACGATGGATTCTTAAACATCTAGATATGACGGAAGAAAAAATGAGAAATATTTTCTCTGAAAAGCCAAGTGAGACTGTAGCTAAGCAACTTACTTAAGGCCCTGTAAAATATCCCATTTCTTATTAGAAAACTTGTCAAAAAGATTAATAGGAATTGTGGTTTTACCTGAGTGCATTCGCTCTATAATAATTGACTGATGAGGTGGAGGTTGAAGAAAATGTGAAGCGTGAGATATTGCAAGAGCAAGACCAGATCCAAGTGGATTCTGAGGAGTGGAAAATATCAGTAAAATTAAGTTATTGCAATCCATGCATTTATAATGAACTGTTCTCTACAAAAGACTGTAAGAAAAGCTCTTGTGATTTAAAGATATACAATTTTGATAACACCTCACTACATTGAGATTTAAGCATGAACCACCAAAATATATTCAAAGGATTAATAATTCCTTATACAGTTAAGATAGCTTCAATTAAGAAAAACCATTTGAGGTACTATAACAATACTATCTTGCTTTCCTAAGTCCTTTTCATACTGTCTAACTTTAGTGATACGTCTTTCAAATCTCGCCCAAATAAACAGACATTTACTAGCACTCATGTACAAATTAAGACCTTGGTATTGCTTACCTATCTTGTTTCTTTAAGAAAATGAAATTAAAATAATTACCGTTCTAGACTTGCTTGTATTTTTGTTATGTGCTGCCAGGTTAACTGTTGGAGGGTCAATGACTGAACCAGGGAAAAGCTGAGCAAGCTCTGCATTAATAACAGCAGAAACTGCTTCATTAGGTGGAGTCAAAGGCGGAGTCATGAAGAGAGGAGTTGTTTTTGGTGTGGGTGGAATGACATCTGAAGGATGAATGAAGAACCCTGGGGCTGCTACTGGATTAGAAGGCACAGAATTGTGAACGGGACCAACTGCTGATGCTGCTGCTGCTGCTGCCGCTGTTGTCTGATGCAATTTTGCTTCCAACTTAGCTTTCTGTGGGGAAAATGAAAGCAGCGTATGTAGCGGATGATACTGCTTCTGAACACAGGAGTATTATTGAGCCACAAGTTCAACTTTCATTATACAACTAAATTGTCTAACTATAAGCTGAAAAATTAAAGCCCGTAATTTAATAATAAGACCCTATCATTGAACAGCCAAGTAGTCAACCCAGCCAAGCATCTCATACTGACAATGGCTTTATGACTGGCACTTCCCTGTGTCAGCAACTGTGCTTTTCCTTTCAGTGGGCTTTCTCAATTTCAGACATATACTTACGTATTAAGAGTTCTGATTACGAACTCCCAACCCACCCTCAAAATACACAAAAAACAAGTCTGAAAGACCAAGTATGGGAGACATTCTCAGCACTTTGTTTAGTAAGAGTGATCCAGAGTGCAAAGCTGTTCCTTCCTCAAATACACCATGGAGGAAAAAAAAAAAAAAAAAAAAGGCAACTAGCTCTCCAAATACTTTCTCAGCTTTCGAAGTTTAGAGACAGCACTAAAATATAGCCAAATAGCCTCCAACCTGTTGCTGAAGCTTCAAAAGCTGCTGCTGTTTCTCTTGCAGCACCTGGAGCTGTTGCTCGGCTGAGGCCATTGCATGAGAGAGAGACTGCAAAGCTACCTGGGCTGCTGAACTCAGTGCTGTCGAGGCTTCCCCAACCGTCCCAGAAGAGAGGCCACCAACTGCTGGGGTAACCCCAAAGGTACTCACTGGCATGAAACAAACAAATAAAACAAAACAGGTATGTAGAAATTATAAAACACACTTTTAATTAATTATTAATTGTTCAGAGCAATGTAAAAACAAGAGAAACATCGTCTTGAATTACCAAGTGTGTAGTTTATAGACTATGCACAATGGTCATACATACGCTACTTGGATTACAGAAAAGTCACCTAATGCTCGGGAATTCTTCCACAACATAAGGCTATAAGGTAAAGATTCGAGTTTGTATGTTATACTCTCCAACAGAAACAACTTGTTTCAAATTAATAAATTTTTAATCCAGTTTGTCTGTTAAACTCCAAGAAGTTTAACTTCACATATGCAGTAAACCCTGGAATATCACTGGGGCTGGGTCTGGAAACACACTGCGGTAAGTGGAATTCATGAAGTACGAGTAAATAGGGTAAACATGGGTTAGATTTAATTTTTCAATAACCACCATGCCCTTCTCAAACTCTAAGGAAGAGATGTCAAAACAACTGAACAAAAGGCAGAATTCCTCAAGAAGGAGGTGGGTGGAGGTGGAGGACTCCTTTTGGCTGGAGAGCTAATGGCTCTTGACGGGTCATTTGGCCCCTGATGGCTAGGCCGGAGTAGAGTGTTCTTTTTGGCTTTATTTGTTTTTCTTTTTGCCTTTGTTACCATTGTGTTACTGTTTCTCCTTTTTTTTATTCCCTCTCTATATACATAAATAATTGTTACTTCCTTTTTCCACATGTTTTGACAGAAAGCCCTTTTGATTCAAAAGGTATAGTAAAGTAGATAAGGAGGTGTTGTTTTTTTTCCCTTTCCACTCCTGGAAGGTTCCCAACTTCCCTGGAATGTATTGTTCTAATCTAGGACAAGCCAGTAAAGCTGGGGGGGAAAAACTGTGATGAACTGAAGCCGCGAGAAATGAAGCATGAAGTAGCGAGGGATCACCGTAGTAACTGTTGAAAACAACTCCCCACAAACAAAATATCTCAACACTTACAGAACTACAGGTACACAGTTTGTCAAACAGTGTCTTTATGTCCAATTAAAAATATATTGTGGAACTATTCTAAGTAGAAAAAAATTAAAAATTGTATATACCAGTAAACGTACTTGCATCGTCCCTCTCTATTCTAGTTCCATCACTTGTTGAAACACAGGTAAAGTGCAGAGGTTCAACTTCCAGAAGTCCAGTAAGGGAAGTAAAACTACCTTCAGCAGCTGCACAGCTACTTATTTTCCCATTTCCTGAAACAGAAACAAGTCTCTGCACATCAGTCAATGTTTTCTTGATAGAAACATTTCAATGTTGAAAGGGACAGCTAAACATAATCCACACATTTTTCTAGTTCATGTTGTGGAACATGCACTTTATCACATCCACAACATAAATGGAAGAATATTTTAACAAGAATAATGCTATCAAATCTGAACAAAGTATATTCATAAGTCAAACTATCAAACATGACAGCAGAGGTGCAGTGTAACCGTCTTAATTCCAGAAATAAATTATATAAGGATACTCTGCATTTTATACACTGAAAACAAATTCGCTTGCAAAAATACATTAATGTTACTAGAATGGAAGCAGAAGAAATTGTCAGACCAACTACGATCACACACCAATTCAGAATGAAAACTAGACTACTGTTCAATTTCCTAACGAGTTCACGGAGTTGTATGGAGGGAGGGATAGGAAGAAGGACAATAGCATACAAGAAAAAAAAAAAAAGGAGTCACCATGACTGATAAATATGCTTGCCATGAAAAGAATTTCCTGACAGGTAAAAATTATCTAATTCTTAGGGCATTCCACAGCCTAAAGATTCACTTATGAGCTAACCTGAAAGGATACATACAAATATGCTTTTAAGGTATTTTAATGTCTCTGAAGCAGAAAAAAATACCCATTAAACATGTAAAATGTAAGTAGAGTAATGCCATACAGCAGCTTCCCAACTTCAGAAATATCCATTGAGGTTTCTCTGCCTATGTGAGTGTTGCTAATCTAAATGGATAATAACAGATCTCAAGGAAGCTACTCAACAGAGATCACAAATGCTTCCTGCATGACTCTGACCTAGGAAACAAGGGCAGCCTTTCTGTATAATCTCCACCCTTGTATATTCTACAGTATAAGAAAATAACAGATTCCAGGAAGAGGCCTTTTCCTTGCCCTAAGGCCACAAGAAATGTAAAAGATAGTATGAAGCAAGAGACTATTTCAAACTCCAGTTCAGCTGCACAGCTATGAAGCAATATATATAAAGTACAAAACCAAATCTGCACAAGGGGAAAACAGTATAATAGAGAGATTTATCAATTCTTCCACAAAAGATGATTGGTAAACATACATACCTGATAGAACATCAGACAAATCAATTTCATCTGACTGTACTCCAATGCTGCTGTTGTACACATTTTTACAAGAAGAGCCACATATTTCCAAATCAAACAGAACTGGATCAAAAGGTGAACTATACAATCCATATCTGAAAATGGAGTAAGACAAACAGTACTATTCAAACAGTAGGAATTCATATAAAATTATTTACAGAAAAAGGCCAAGTATTGCATTACCAGGATTTATTATATTCCAAACTATTCATCTGACATATCTTAGAAATCATCATTTACTTATACTTCATTGAAGTAATTTATTAGACGGCCATTTCAAACAGCTTATCATGCTAAATAAGTAATTCTTTGTTACTAAATAGTTTTGAAGATGTAATCCTGGAAACATGATACACAACCATACTCAGACATGGAAACTAGAACTACAAGCCTTAGACAATCAGCCACAAAAGAACACGTGCCTGCACATAGTAAATCAGACATTTGTCTCAAGTCAATAAAAGCACAGTACCATTCCAAAACAGCAAAAGCAATTCCACCACAGCTTGTTTTTCCAGATGAAGTAAGAATTTAAAAAGGAAATTGTGGTAGGTACACCAATTAACACTTGCGATAAATATCTCAACAGAAGGAAACTCGTAACACCTACTCTGGCTGTGCTGCAGGGGGAAAAAACTGCACCATCACTCAGGTAACAAGGTGGTCCCAAATCAATTAGGTTTTTACAAGCCAATAAAAAGGGAAATCCAAAGTAGCATCAAAATCACAGTTTTTTTCTTTTTGTGTGCCAATACCTATTACCAGCAACTGACAAAGAGGAAAAAATGGAAATCAGGCCAAACTATTAGGCAGGAGAGGCAGAACACATCTGTGTAGGTACAACAGTGAGAAACAACACTATATTTTGACTAGCAAGAGACAGAAGAAATATTCACAAAACACACAAGCAGGGACAGTAAGTCCTTCTGCCTACTGTTCCCTCTGCCTCCAAGCAGTTTCTCATTTCTTTAGCAGGTGAGGAAAAATTCCAACAGGTAATGCTGAGAAGTGTTTACACATCTTTTCTGATCATGTAGTCACAAATTCACAGGTTCACAGGATATTCTGAGTTGGAATGGACCCACAAGGATCATCTAATCCAACTCCCAAGCGAACACCCACCCAGGGATCAAACCCACAACCTTGGAGCCATGAGCACCACGCTCCGTCCATCTGAACATGCAAATGTCTACAAGAATACACCACCAGCAGCAAGGTGGAACAGATTCCAGACTTCTCTGAATGTTAAAATGTTTCCAAATCTGCTGGGCTTAGTGCTCTTTGCCACACACTACTTGGACTGTAATAAGTCAGGAAATGGTGAATGATGTTACAAAAGGGCAATAATTGCTACAGATCATCTGAAAATTACAGTTCAACCCATGTAATGTACATTTCCCAACCAAGTGACTTACAAGATAGCAAATTTAAGATGACAATTTTATACTGAGAACACCACAGAGGAGATTTGGTTGCTCTCTCCAAGTGCACGTGGGACAGCACCAGTGCATAGGGCACATCAGACAAGACTGACCCGTTTGCTGCCTGACCTTTTCTCATAAGCAAAGCAAAACAATGTGCTACTGTCAAGCGGCTACTAAAACACACTGAAATGCTCAGACAAAATCCAGTGGGGTACCTTCACAGCCTGTTTTAGATCTCAGACTTAGAAATTCAATAAATCGGGTCAGCTCAACACTAATACCTATTACTTGCATGATTTCAATGAAGAGCTTATTAAGTAAGCAGGTGGTAAAGTCGAAAAATTCTACATAAGCTTTGTAAAGAAGAATCAGAATTTGAATGTACAGCAGAGAGTTAAATATAGTTAAATATATTCTGTCCAACCCAAAGTAATTTATCCGAGAAAGTTGCTAATTATGTCACGGCCAAGGGTTCAATCCCCATATGGGCCATTCACTTAAGAGACTTGATCCTTGAGGGTCCCTTCCAACTCAGGATATTCTGTGATTCTGTGATTTCAGGAAGCGTAGTGCCTTTCTACCCATCCTTAGGGGGAATGGTCAGGTTCATAGTTTAAAGATGAATTAGCAACACTTTTCTCAAAAGATTATAAAAATTACATCCAACAAAAAACCCCAACAAATGAATCAACAATACAGTCAACCCTCCCTACTTTGCGGTTCCCCATCCACAGATTCACTTCTTTGCGGCGTGATTTTCCCATGACTGAGGAGGTCCATCTCATGGGGCAATCCACCACTGTGCCTGCATGAACTGACACTCATGAATGTTCAAACTAGACAGTCATGGATATGCAAATTAGCCCCTGCATGGGAGTGGAGTGGGGCGGGCTGTGCTCTGAGCACTGCAGCCTGGGGTAGGCGGCCCAGGTAAAACGCAGCCTCCCCACACAGGAGCAAAGTGGGGCAGGCTGTGCTCTGAGCACCGCAGGACAGGGCAGGAAGCGCAGGCAAAGCACAGAATGTACTTCTGACCCCTCCCCGCTGTGCTCCCTCCCAGGTGCAGGTGGCCGCGCAAGGCACGGCAGCAGGGAACACAGGGGAGAGAGTCCTTGTCACGCCTGAGCAGTCCTGCTCTGTTACCTTTGTGAAAAAAAGCACACATCCCTTTGCCACTCGCCTTTGCGCCACCAAGCTGGCATCGTGTCACTGTGCTGTCCCCAGCTTGCCTCCCATGTTACTATGGGGACTAGCTGAGACAGTCTGCCAGTGCACAGCTATGATGGGCTGCCCGTGCTCCACCCGATGGAGCAGAGGTGCACAGCTGTGACAGTCCACTCACCCCAGTGCTCACTGTCAAAGCTGTTGTTATTGAGGTTTCTTGGGGCACTAGTGGCTCCCATTAACATGGGGATGAGCTGCAACAGTCCCTGGGCAGACACCAGTGCACACCCACAGCCTGCTTCCATGTAAACACTGCAATGCACAGCAGACACACACATACACACGCTCCCACCCCACAGTGACACAGGCAAGCACAGCAGTGCACCAGCAGACTGTCGCAGCTCGTCGCTGGAGCTGCTTGATGACCCTTGTGGGTCCCTTCTAACTCAGGACATTCTGCGATTCTGTCGCTGTGCATCTCTTTCTACAGCAAGCAGACTCTCCCACAGCACAAAGAGCAAGATGCTGCCAACATACCATTGTAAGAGTCAGTCAGAAGAAGAGTATTGTCTCAACATTGCTATCAGGGACTTGGACAATGCAAGGTACCTTGAAAAACTTAGTCTAAGATCTTGGTAAGAGTTTGCAGCGGCCTACCTGCCAGGGCACTGCTCCCTGGACTGTAACTGGAATGCAGTTCCTTTGGAAACCAAGGCGCAGATATCCCAGAACAATGAACGGTGGGGTGCCCAGTGTGCTATACCATTCTCTGATAGGGGGGGATGGAACAAACCTATTCTCCAAGAATCAAGGAACCATAACAACCTGCTGTCCAGGAAGCTGGATTTGCTCATCGCAACATGAAAACACATCCCCTGGCAGAAAGCCACTCGCCTCTAACCCTGACCACGCCTCAGACACTCCTCCTTGGGTGTGTGTGGCAGGGAAAGGCAGGGGTTGGCAAAAAGATCATGGGACAGATGTGGAGACAAGGTGTATAAAAGATGGCCCCCTAACAATGAAACTTTGGAAGCTTCTCCCACCCTGCTTCGACGATGATCTATAGGGATGCCTTGAGGATCCGTTCATGGTGGTACCTATAGACTCTTTCTCTCTCTTTTCTCTTTACTTTCACTCTTTTATCTATTGTGTTGCCACTTTATGGGCACTTAATAAAGTTTCACTGTTTGATCAAAGCTAAACCCTCTTTCAGAATTTTGTTTTGCACTCTGAGATCCTGCAAACAAACCATCACATGTCCAGCATAGCCAACGTGAGAACCATCGGCAACACTTACTGTGGTGACGAGACAGCCACTGCTGCCGCCTCACTCGCCTGTTTAAATGCACTTGCTGTGCAGATCCAGATTACAAAAAAATTCAAACATGCAAATGGGGCGGCAGTGGAAGCATTGCCAGCATCAGTGGGCCAGCAGAGCTCTACACTGCTGATTGCAGCCACCGCTGCGCCGAGCCACACGTGCCCCATGAGAGAGAACATGCTGGGGAGCGCTCAGAAGCACATACAGCCCCATGGTGCCTTCTCCTCCCACTGCAGATGCTGCAGTGGTGGCACCTGAAGCCTGGGACTCATCGCGGTGGCAGCCTGGGCTCAGGGACCCCTGCGTCACGATTCCTGGGGACTTCCCAGGCATGGACACCGTCACTCCCCTGACCGCTCACATTGCGCAAGGAGCTTCTGGGGACACCCTGCAGCTAGTCCAGAGCTGAGAGGGCGGGGTGATGGGAGGGCAAATTTGCATATTAATGAGCTGCCTATCTACCCAGACAGAGGGCTTCACGGGGGGTGGGGTGGGAGGGGGGTGGGCGGACCAGACCTGAAGTACCGCGAAAAAGAGAGGGTTGACTGTATAACATAAAAACCCATCACTCTATTCATCTGTGCATCTCTATTCTTCTGCTTCACTCATCAGAATTAGCAACTGGAGTCATGTCTAAAATTTTGTGTATCACAATACAAGGAAGATAACAACCAATGAAAACGGCTCAAGGAAATGCTTAGGAATGACTACAGATCTGGAGAACACAATCAAGATACAGAGAAATCCTCAAGATCCAAAATTTGTTAAGAATGAAATAATCTGCTCTCTATTGCCAACATGGACAGGACACAAGCACTAAAAGGCTTTAGTTGCAGCAGGAAAGATTCCAGACTAGATCCGAGCAGGAGACAATTCAAATGTTAAGGATAAGAATAATTAAGCCATGTAACACCTTACAATATTTAGACTAATTAAATTCCACCACTACTTGAATCAAGTACTTTTAAGAACAGTCTGGAGAAATTGTCAGACATGCTAGAGACAAACAACTGCTTTGTTGTAAGACAGTCTCAAATACTGCCTGAAATCCCTTTTTTTGCTCTTCTCTGAACTGTAAACCATGTAACACACTCAACTGCCCTCATCCGAGCAAGTTTTACTTGATTTATTGCAGAACATGATAGTAAAATGAGTATTATTCTCCCTTAAGAGGACATGAATGTGAATTCATAATATGTAATAATTAGACATCTGCTTTTATTTGACTACCAGATGTTAGGCTATTACACCTGAGACCAATACAAAAAAAGAGAAAGCCACAATACTATGAACTCTGCAATACAAATGTGCAACAAAACAATACAAACAACTTAGGGATACAGAAGGGAAAAAAGGGAAAGCAATGGATGCCTAATTTAGCTTTAAAAAATCCACCCCAAAACCAAACTAAAATGACAATATTCCTTTGATCCGTAGATATATGGGGGAAAGGCCCAACAATTTTGCTTAAATTAACAAAATCAAGAAATAGGTAGTCCTTGCTAGAGAGCTACAGCAATTAAATAAGGAATTAGACAGATGCGTCTTCTGCTATTTTGAAGCTAACTGTAGGGTTACCAAGATAAAAGAGAAAGCAAATTTAGTTCCAAGGAGAAAAAAAAAATAAAATCAGTAAAACAGCATCTATAAACACCCAGAAAACCTAAGCTTGAAGAATACCAAGAACAGTGGCTCACTTCAGAAATCTTTCTTTGACATGCCGACAGCTATGTCACCACTAAGTGATCTGAAATGTCACATGTACCAAATTCAGAGATGAGCAACTGGAAAGGAAAGGAAAATATCCTCCTATTTCAGATATACTAAGGTACTTGGAAACAATCCATATGAAGGAACAAGTCAATTCGCACAGAAAGGCACCATTCTCATGTCAAGTGTAATTTGCATTTTCCTCCTCCCTTGGGTTTCTAAAGAAAATTCAACATGAAAACACAAAACCTTCTAATTTTCTACTTCACTCTGTGTATTTATTTAAATTCTAAATTATCCAGGTACCATTTCTATTGCTGGGATAAGGTTTCTGATCAATTGCAAAGATTATAGACTGGAAAATAAATTAATAACTAAGAAGAGGAATGCAGTACGATACAATGTGATAAGGATCCAAGTATAACAGCTGAGAATAAGTTTTCATGACATATTTTGGAATTATAGTCCTTTAAAAACAAAACCAAACCAACCAAAAATAAACAAACTTCCTTCTCCTCTCCAAAACTTCACTTACTCCATTTTCTACTCCATTTTCCATTTTATCTGGAGATTCTGAACTAACCTCCTCCAAACCTCTTCTACATTGATACTACTTGACCTGGAGGAAAACTTGCACCCAAACCACAACTCAGTTGTCAAACAGCAGCACATTCCCATCACTACAATGCAGCTTTGCAAACTGCTACAAAACTGAACCACCAGAGATTTCCTTTAGGCATTGCAAAATCCAAAGAAAAATGGCCAATCAATTCAATATGTAAAATATGCAACATCAGAGTACAAAAATGACACTGATATATAATTTATAATAAGCACCAGCATTCCCAGTAAATTACTTCAGTTCCAGTAAATTACTCTACATTTAGGATCTGCCATTTAGTAGAAATACATTGTTTGATCAGCCTACAGAAAGATTACAGTTTTGTGAAGTATTAGGCAGAACTGAAACTACTTGGTATATCTGATTCCAATACCTAAAACAGGACACATTTTGTTAGTCCTCACACTAAAAATCATACATAATAATTTAAGGATTGGACACACTTCAAACATTACATACATATTTGCTGATTCAAAATGCAAGACAGCAATTAAATTCACGTTTAACTTCACACAAGTTAAAACTGTTTTCCAGAGCTGTCGCAAATTAATCCTTGCTCAAACAAATATGGCAAAATGTATCTTTTTTTAAAACATCCAACCTTTTTCAGAACACCAAGAGATGGCATTAGACAAATCTTACATTTGTTTTTATCAAATTTACAACAACCACACTTCTTCGTACCTTGTTTGAAGTAATGCCTCCATTGGCGTTAGGCGATCCTGCAGCTGTCGGGACACAGCAGTTAGCAATGATGCACAAGCTGTACTACATCCTGCCAAATCTTCATCCTTTACATAATTCAGCAACACAAAATACCAGTACACAGATCCTGCATTAAAAGAAATAATTTCAGGTGAGACATGATATAAATTTATATTTAAATCCTTCTGTAATCATTAGTTTCTACAGGTACTTTCAATTTCAATGAACACATAATCGAAAGAAAAAACGGTTCCCAAGAGACAGCTTTGCACACTTCTTTCATTGCTTCTGCCCATAACAACCAAAATCCTCTTGTTATATGCAGGCGCCAAGATAGGGGTTCCAATTCCAGAGTCAAGCCCTACTCTAGATTCAACTCTTCTTCTCCTTTCATCCTCTGCTTTCTGGTTGCTCTCTCCTTAATCTGTATTTTCTGGAGGCATTTCTTACTTACAAATCAGTCCTGGGAGCACAGTGCGGTGGTACTTTATGGAAACACCAACCTCAGCTCCTCCCCTTTCCCTCCCCATGCATTCCATATTCTTTACAGCGGTGTGCTAACTGTTTCTACCTGAGTCACAGCACGACAAGCCTTTTGGAACGGAAACTAATTTTCCTGCAAGACCCCTTGGTGATGCCAAGCTAGAAGCAATTTAACAGGGTCCCCGGGTGAAAAGCAGGCCTTTCCACCCCAAATACAAAGTTAAACTCATCTTCCCATCCCATCTGGCACTCTAGAGACTTCAATAAGGTGATAAGACACCATGACTCTGCAATGTAGATAATGAAGGCATTTAATTTAGTTTAAAATTTCCTTCTGGTGCAGAATAAATAGAAGTGGATTGCAAGTTGGACATCATTTAGATAGCCAGGCTTCCCGGAATAAATCTTGTAATTTTCAAAAAAACCCAGACCTTCCTGACTGTCACTTATGTCAACAGAAACTGTTACTGATGAATGCATTTGAAAATTTCTGCAAAACTTACTTAAGCTTTTTCAAAACGGTCAGATTCATCACCCTGGTTTAAACAAGCACATTTGCTTGAAGTTCCACCATCTGCAAATGCCTGATTCATACCTGGACACCACCTGACCAGACCGCCCCAAGGAGCATTTTGTACTACCTGAACAATTATCTAATTCTTATCTCCCAAGACAGACCAATCAAACCTGACAAACAAAAAGTGTAGTGTGTATGTTTACAGCAACAAAGACTGTGTACGTACCCCCTGTAGCAGCAGCAGGCAGAAGAGGCATATTGTCCAGTAAAGCTTTTAGAAGAACTGACCCAAACCCCTGCTGACTCGGGTCACACCTGCCATTGCTACAAAGAAACACAAAAACACTTCAACATTTACTGAAGAAAGAATCAGAGATGAAATCTCCTCCAGACGACGTAATTGAAAAGACTGATGTTCCTTACAGTCTTATCTTGAACACATTTGTCCTGAACAGATCTTCTAGATCTTACTGCTTTATGAATTCAAAGTCAAACAATAACAAACATATTTGTACACTTGAGATTGCATGCAAATGCCCCAGATATATATACATGCAAAACACAAATAGATAAATAAATGTAAATAATTAACACTGACCTGATGCATAGTGCAAGAAATCGTGCACATTTGTGAGCTATGCTCCGCCCAGCTTCAAAGAAGCAAACACGGATAATATCAGAGACACATTTACGTGTTTTAGAAAGCAAACTGTCATTTCCTTCCTTTGAGCTGTAAAAACAAGTAGCATACTTTAGAGATCATACAAAACTATTTTTTTGTAACCAAGCTGATATCAAGAAATAGCTATGATGATTTAAACACAATTCCTCCTTTACCTGCCAGGTCCATTTGAATACACTCCGGCCAGCCAACAAAGAGTATCAAGTACAAGACTCTGAGCATGTTCTGTAGTCAGACCATCATCTGTCTTCTTGCAAAGAGCGGTGAGCAGCTTCTCATGGAACTCTGAAAACTGTAACATGGCACACCGTTGAACTCTGGGGAGGAAGAGAAGGAGATAAAAAAAAAGTAATTATCCAATATGGCCGTTCTCCCATTAAAGTGTCCCTTCCAGCTTTATATCCTGTCTTAGGAGCAGCAAAAATAGAGAATCCTAGATGAGAGTAAAACAAGTACACAAGATATATAATACCTTCCAGGCACACATTCCCAATCCTGCTGTTTTCTTATGTAACTATATATCTAGTAACCTTCTGTGATTTTTTCCCTCCTATTAACTTGTCTAGCAACTTCTAAATCTAAACAAACTTTCATCTCCTACAACACCCTTTAGCAACCATTTGCACATTGATCTTTGCAGTCTCTTTGAGCTCTTTATCCTCACTACAGTCAATGCCACCTTTGTAGGGTGGCAGCAGGTAATACACTTTAAACACTGTATTATTTGCATTTAGGTCTGCAGTACCAATTCAGAGACTTTAACCACTTCTTATGAGTTACAGTTTGCTAGTTAAATTTGATTCTAAACTTTTTGATAAATACAATCTCTGCTGTAACAAACCAAAGAACATGGAAATAGAAAGGGAAGATGCTTCCCTCGAAAAAAATAAATAATTTGCCCAGATCATTTATCAAGGTTATCAAGAAAACTTACGTCAAGTCAGGTAAAATAATTGCTCAATATATAACTTGATGGATGGTCTTATTCTACCACAACTTAGTGGGCACCACAGTGTTAGACTGCCCTTTAACTCACAATTTATAGGATTTTCCATATAAAACAAGGTTATGAAATGACAACTTGAAACAGTGGCTTGATTTGAGCTATTTTGAGAACTAAATTTTTTATGAGAAGTGTAACTAAAGCTGATACCTCTTCAGAATTAAAAAACATCTACTGACCTTTCCTTTGAAATTGAAGTTTTTTTAAATCTTCGAATTGTTACAGAGACTTCTTGAAGTAAGTCACAGCCTCGCAGATTATCTGATTTTCTTGAAGAATTAGTGGCTTCAATTTTGCTAGATGGCTTTTCCTGATGTTTTTGGAAAAAATTAAATTCATAAATCACATTTATTTGGACTGATTCGTTTTCATAATTTGTTTAGTGAAATGCAAACAGTTCAGTAACATCTCACAGTTTGAGCACTGCACTAAAACTACTTTAATTCACTAAATGCTTTAACATAGAACAATGAATTTAATAATGCTCTGTTACTATCTATTATGTTCTAACTAGTCCAATAACGTCCACAAGATGTGCATTGCATCATCCAATCTTAAAACTACACCAATCAAGAGTAAAATATAAACAGACACACAAATCTCTGTATGGGGAAGAGGTGTATCAGCTGCTGAAAATACTCAGGGAAACAGAAGTTCCAAAAATAAGTGCTCAGAGTGTGGAAGTGACACAACAGACCTGTTCAAATAATTTGTACCAAAGAAACAACTTAGAGATGTTGAACTCTAATTCTTGAAGGTGTCAACACAGTCGTGTGTTTAGAAAATAATTTTTACTGGATCTTAATTCTCCTAACAGCTGTTTGTTGTTCAGATCACACAAATCATACCAAATCTACGATCAACACACATGTCTTCCTTGGCTATTCATTACCTTGCCTGCTGCAACTTTTGCCAACAATGAAGCAAGTGAATGGCTCTTGTTAGTCTGAGGTTTCAGGGGTGGTATCCTAACAACTGGTCTAATGCCACCATTGCAGATTTCTTCCGTTCCTCTGTCATTCACTGCTTTAACGTGAATTAAAAATGAACGATATTTGCCACCAGCCATGCCTAAAAGTGGGGGAGGGGGGAAGGGAGGGGGGAGAATTCGCATAGTTAATTAAGGCAAATTGTAAACAGATTTCACCTTGACAGATAGAGTGTACAAGCAGAGCTCAATCACATTAATTACAGTAGTTGATCATCAGTTTGAAACAGTAACACTATTACATTATACATATATATACAGCAAAACTTGTCAATGTGAAAATAAGTAACAAACCTAAGCCTGACTACAGAAGTATGGCATGCACTTCAGGAACACACACTTCAAGCAAATAGCAAAATGAAATTGTTTACCTTTAACAAGCTTTGGACTTGTTAGTGTCAACATTCCAGCATGTCCTGATAGATCAAGTCCAGTAGCCAGCCATACTGGACCACAAAGTATATCTTCCTTGTGTTCCTCCAGAAATGGACACAATCTAAGACCTTAAAAAAGCAAAAGTAATATGGACCTGAATGAGACACAATTAAATCACAAAATCTGATCATTTGCGTGGATGGAAAAACACATATCTCAAATGCGCCTTCTTAAATACATATGTCTCTACATCAAAAAATTACCTCAGGTTCACTTCAAGACATTTTCCAGTTAAGTCAATAAAAACAAATGACAGTTTTCAAGCAACTGTTAGTTGTACTATATGGATAATACACGTCAACTGGCTTACCAAACCACAAAATACACCATTAATGAAATAACAAAACAATATTTATAAATCCAAAACTCTTACTGGGCCTTCACTAGAGAAGGGCAGAACTGCTTAAAACAAATAAAAGGAACAATACAGTAATTCCTCAACACTTTGCAGTTCACTGTTCCTGGCTTCAATACGTCACAGGGTTTTTTTCTGTGTCTTTACCACTACTTTGCGGATTTCGTTTATTGCGGCACCTTTCTGGAAATGACACCCCGTGATATTCGAGGGATTACTGTATACAGTGAGTCTCCGAGTTTCGTGGGTCTTTGGATCCACGAACCTTCCATGAAGTCCGCAAAGCACAGAGTTAGCAAACTCATGAATATGCAATTAATCCCCGCCCATCGCCCCAACCCCTCAGCTCTGGAGTGCTAGAAGCCATTTCCTGGGACCGCCCTGCATCCTGTTCTGCCTCAGGAGACTGAAGGGAATGTCTTTAGACCCTTCACGGCCAGGAAGTCCCGGCTTTTGCCTGGGTGCTGCTTTTCCAAGCCCAGAAACCCCACAGGAACCGACGCTGCCCTCTCAGTGGAGCCGAGCGAAGTGGAGCCTCTTGCTACTGTTTATTCCCTGACGTGTCTATGCTGGGGCTTTTCGAGGTTGTTGGTTGTTGGTGTGTGTGCATCTTGAAACTCAACTCAAATATGTTCAAACATGGTGGCGGTGCTGCATTGCTCTGACAAAACAATGCAGTTTGCTGAGGCAGTCCAAGAAACTAAGGGCTGTGGTCCCATGCTGCTCTGGAGTGGAACCCTGCAGCATGATGGTTGGGGAATGGAGGCGGTGCCGGGTGTGACAGCGGCGCGGGTACCCCTGCGCTCTGTAATTGAAGCCACAGTCGCATGGCTGGGACACACTCCTCAGTCCGGAGCCAGCTCTAACACAGTCACCACTAGCAACCAGGCTATGATGAACCCAGCACTCGGGAGTGGGCTGTGATGCCAGCAGGCTGCAAGGCACTCACTGGTCCAGAGCAGGCTAACACAATCACCACTGTTTTGTTTGTGTGGGAGTTGTTTTGTTTGGGGTTTTTCTTTCTGGGAATGCAAAAGCACCAAGCTGAGCAGCCCAATCTCTGCCCACACCCATGGGGAAGGAAGGAGGCAGCAAAGGCTTTTCTCCTTTTCCATTTCTCTTTAATAAATTTTCACTATTAATTTGCGGCAGGGGCAGTGGTGTGGGCAGAGCTGAGCCAGGGCTTCGGGGTCAGGGCCGCGGCATACGGTCTGCTCCCAGCGGCTGTCCCAGTTTGCCGCCAAGCATGCCGCCCACCCAGGAGCAGGCCTGGCTCCAAGGTGCTGGCGGCATCCCCCTGCCCCTTAAATGGTGCAAATGGATGGTACTCAGGAGCTGCGAGGGGCAGGGTGACAGGTGAGGCTTATTTACGTGTTTATGAGCTCATTTACATATTCATGAGATATCTGACATCACAGCATTATCTGTGCATATGCAGCCCCCCACTTTTCGTGCAAAAATGAACCACAAAGGATGGAATCTGCAAAGAGCAGAGCCATGAATAACTGGGGGTTTAGTGTATTTAAAACAGAAAGACTGATTTGTTTCTCCTGTGGTATATTCAAATTATTGAAATCATCATTCACTCATCTGCTGTTCCTTTCGCAGCATTAAACATCTCCTTTCAGCACTTTTATCACCCCTTTGATCCCTCCTCTCATTTTTCGCAACACACATCTTTCTTGGAGACATGGAATCACAGAATGGTTTGGTTTGGAAACATGCTATAGATAAGCTTGATTATGTAAGAGAAAAGAAGACATAAAGTAAGACTTTTGAAAGGACTAAGACAAAGAACCATAGCTCTGGAATGGAATCACCCCGACTGACAATTTTCAGTCTGTACCTCTCCTCACTCAGATCCACTTTTACTGCCTTTCACAATGTAAGAAATTTTGTGGAAGAGTGCTGGTTACCAAAAGTTATAAAAACAGGCACAGCCAGTGTGATGTGGTTCAAAGTCAACAGGACTAGTTATGAATTTTGTATTAGTTGTTCTTTATTTTTCTGGTTTACAGCAGCAATCTCTACAAAGGCCACATGTGCAAAGAAAAAATGTATTAAAACTAGGTAAAAATCAAAGTAAAATACTGTTGGATGAGGGTAAGAATTTAAGTTAGAAAGGTGCCATATCCATCTACTTTATTTCTAAATTGAAATAAATGCTAATCTGCTTTTAAGCATCAAACCACTCCAGATGTTCGGGATATTTTGGTGTGTTTGTGTTAAACTCTTAACTCACATATCAAACAGACCAATGAGGGAAACAACTTTCAAGAGAGCTGAGAAATTAGTCTCTTTTAAATGGCTGAGAATTTTTTGCAGAGTTGATCCAGTGTATCATTAAAGGAAGAAAAAAGAAAGTCCGTATTTTAAATCAAGTATAACAAGATAAATAAAACTTACATTGTGGTTCTTCTACATCCATATACTGCATTTCTTCATTGAACTCCACCAGTCCTGGTTTTCCGTTTCTCTCCACTTCAATATTATGAGCTGGAGATAAAGGAAATGTGATCTGTCTATCTACTGCGGCTTCTAGAAATAAAAATATTAGCAAGATTTCAACCATTGCTCAAGGTTCACGAAAAACAGAAGCAGTAATTTTCACAGCAAAATCCTATTTCTAACAAAACCACAAACATACAAAGGCATGTTTTTCTTATTAGGATTGAATTGAATCTGCAGCAAACAGTTTAAAAAATATTTTGGAATGACCTATAAAGAACCTGTTTCACTTTAACATTGCCCAGATTCTTTTCCCCTAATAATCAACTGCAGACAACACCTGAGCAATTAGATTCCAATATTGAAAGTTTAATAATTAAAATTAAAATAACTGGATTGCTCCTGCTGAACATCAAATACAATTTTAATAATACTTAAATACAGCCTTTTTTCCAATTAAATGGATCATATGAATCATAGATGAAGACGACATGCAAGTAAATTAATAAGAAGCATACATAGTGAATTAACTGCCACACCAAAACCAGTAGTTCCAAATCCGAAGAATGATCCCTCTGGCCTTCCCATTACTACACAATATATATTTAACTGTTTCTAGGGGTCCTGTCACATGAAAAAATGACTGAACAAACTCTCACCTACACATCTTCCCTAGGTTTCATTATTTTAAAATTTCAGTTCCTTTCTTCCCCCATGGAAGGAGATAAGAGAATGGGGGAGTTAATTGAATTTCAGTCATGAGGGTTTAAAAAATTTTCAAGAGCCATCAAACAATCCTGAATATTACTTCTCTCTAAGATTAGAACATTTTGGTTAAGATCCATCACAGACATAAATTACCTAGGTTTGTCTTCCCTTATAATGAAATCATTAGTGCCCTATTACTTTATTCAGTAGTGCATAGGAAAAAAGCAAATGTCACCAAGATCCTTTACCAAAACTCAAGAAATTGAAAAAGGGTAGGAAATAACTGCAATGCAGTTACACTTTGGGAAGATGTTAGTTAGGTGTGGCTCCCCAAATCTACTGCCGCCTTGCAGAAGGTCTCACATTCCCCAGTCCTTTCCAGTGCCCCCTAGTTTCATGCTGTCTCCACACTATCTATAACAGAAAAAATCCAAATTCCAGTATATTGTATGTAAGGAAGTGAAATGACATTTTCTGGAAGAGCTCTGTTATGACTTTTGATCATTACGCTGTGCAGAAAATCATTTACATAGAGCAACCTAGTTCACAGCAAAATCAAATGTCTCCAAAGAACTACCAACTTATGGAATCGTTTGCTCAGAAATATAGTCAGGTCTACTATATCGCGCACCTGCAGTCTTATTTGGGACCCGCATAGCCCGACTTTTGCATTGAAAGGTGGCCACACCGCCACTGCCCCCACAGCCGCTGCCCTTGTAACCCGCACTGCGGCCACCGCCCGTGCTGCCCCTACTGCTGCCCATGCCCCCACTGCCACCCGTTCCACCGCCCGGGCAGCAGCTGCAGCAGGTCGCACAAGCACAGTTGTAAAATGGGTCTCCTACATGGCTAAAAACTCATGCTGCTAAGATCTTAGATGGTGAGTTGGACTAGATGATCCTTGTGGGTCCCTTCCAACTCATAATTTTCTGTGATTCTGTGATTCTGTGATCTGAAGTCGCAATATGGAGGGCGCGAAATGCAAGAGGGCCAACTGTATTTAAAATTGAACCACTAAGGAAAGGAGTTTAGGTTTTCTTCTATTGTGAAGATTCCCAGATTAATTCTGACATCCAGATCTACAAATGGACTGAATTTAGGCTCAAAACAAAGCAGGTTCCATTCAGGAGAGCAACATGGACTATCTGTCCTGTCTTAAATTTAATCTGATAAAACAAATTTCTGCAACATGTTAAAATTAAGGTTTTACTTCAAGCATTAAAAAAATCCTCAAAGAACAGGTATTTCTCAAAGAATATTACTATGCTAAAATATTTTGTTCTTGGACAACAACTAAACTCCAGTACTTAAGGAAACACGCCCAGCATACATTTTTTGTTGTTAAACACTGGGAGATGCTACAGAGAGGGAAGTTACATGAAGGTATGTCAATGATAGTTGGTATGCCTGTACTCCTTTTTGAAATTTACAACTTTGTTACCCTTGTTTAACTGGGATGTTCTTACTTAGCAATTGAAAAATAGAAAAAAGAGGAAAAAAAAAGGGAGGAGCTTTTATCGTTGCGCTTGCTGTTCTCCCAACGCATTTTATATCCAGCAGCCAATTAAATAATAGCTGACAGCAAGATTTCTCTGAAATACTTAGTTCCCAAAAGTTTTAGAGAAAGAGGGTGGCCAGACAAAGATAACGAATTGATGCCTCAATAAAAGGAGGTGCTGCATTGTAACACCTTTCTCTGCTAGCAGACATGACAGCAGGACATGGAAAGAACACTCACACTACAGGAAAATCCCAATGGAAGCACAAACTCTTCACATCAAAGAAATGATTTTTGAATTTATGCTACCCCATCACAGGTTCCCTGGGAGCTAGTAAGATGCAGAGACCAGTTAGGAGTCTTCCCAAGGCAAGAGCACTCTTAACTGTGGTCTGCTCCGTCAAGGCTGCAAGGAACAAAAGGTGAAATCATTCTGCAGCTTTCAGAGATTAGTTACTGAGTTGTGAGAAATCTCAAGGAAGCCTCTCAAGAATTCTCAAGGGTTTTTTCTGCTCCCATCAAGAAAAGACTTGCTATTTTCTGACTAGCAAAAAATTTCCTTCTATGACTTGGAATAATTTATTGTATTTTTTAAAATATATCAAGACCTTAGAAGAGCACCATTTGTTTAATCAGTCAATCTCCATGATGATTTACCAATTGACAACATATTTTTTTCATAACTGTAGGCTCCAAGCAGTACAGAGTAATAATTGAGTTCAATCTTTTTGAGCTCGGTATTTTTATTTGCATAAATGTAAGGATTTTGAAACTGTTTACATTCAAATGACAGAAAAGTGAAAAGAGCCCATGATGCCGAGAAACACAATAAAATGGAAATAAGCAAAACTGAAATACAGTTGACCCTTGAATATCACGGGGCCGCGGGTCTCCAAGGGTACTGCGAAGCTCTCACTCCGCAAAGATAGGCAGCTCACGAATATGGAAATTCGCCCTGCCCATCGCACCCACCCCCCAACTCCAGAGTCCTACACTGCCCCACGCTGTGCCAGCCTGCCACAAGGAGAACCGATGCAGCACTATGCCACCCTGCATTGGCAAAGCTGTTGTTGTTGAAGCTGTGTTCTTGAAGGTTGTTGGGGGAATGGGGGACCTGTGTTTTGATACTGGTGAGAAGAAGGAGAATCCTTTTGATCATGGGCCAGTGCAGCAGTGTAGTGGGCATGATCACTTTCATGACAAGCCACTTCCCCGCCCCCCCAGGCTGTACTCAACAGCCAGCAGGAAACCCAAGCCTGAATTCCCAGCAGGAACCCAGCGCTGTGCTTGCGAACACAATGACACAGGGGCACGGGCAGGTCCCCTGGTGCCGGGACGAGCAGGGCAGGCAGCGTCCCCAGCAGCACCATTACCATAGTGACAAGCTGTGTCAGCACCTGCGCAGCCACCACTGCTCCCCCTTGTCTGTTTCTATGGAAGCACTGCAATACCTCTGGCACAACAGACACACGCACAAGCACACACACAATCCCTTGCTCTCTTGCACAGGCAAGCACTACTTCAGTCCGTCACCCCACCCACCACCCACATTTAATCTGGAGGTCCAAGGGCTGTAGTGGACATCTCTCTCCTCTTTTGAGAGGGCCTCTGCCTTGTCCAGTGTCCCCAACAGCACCAAAGAACCCCACAGCCCACAGTCCACTGCTTCCAAGGTCTGTGTGTCCCGTTTGCAAGCGCAGCGGCGGGTTCCTGGTGCAAAATCAGGCTTGGGTTCCCTGCTGGCTGTTGAGCACAGCCCAGGGGGAAAAAAAGTGACTTGGCATGAAAACGATCATACTCACTCCACTGCTGCATCAGCCCAGGATCAAAATGATCCTCCTCCTCATCACGGGTATCAGAACACAGGTCCCCCATTGCCCCAACAACCTTCAACAACAGCAGCTTTGCAGCGATGGCGCGCCATAGGGTGGCGTAATGCTGCGCCAGCTCTCCTTGCAGTGGTGTGATGTGTGGGGTTAATTGGCATATTTATGATGGTCTACCTTTGCGTATTCATGACTATCAGCACATGCACAGTCATGAATGGATCACAAAACATAGGGCTGTCTTCACGCAGGAAAAAACCCACAAAGAAGTGAACCCAGAAGAACAGAACTGCAAAGTAACAAGGGTTTACTGCATTTCCACAATTTTGAGAATTTTTTCTGATATATATTACTGAAAATAATGAGTTTTAGAAAAGAAATAACGTTCTGAAAGGTATGTTAAGTTCTTTCTTACCGCTGACTTTCCCCAAGCCTGGAGCTTTATTTTTCAGTAAAGTCACTTGGATCTGGGGAATGTTTGTAATGTTTGAATTCAAAACAAATTTGAAGTCCACATGTCCAACCATACAGGCTTTGGGTAGAACCAGTTCAAAGACATGCTCATCCCAGCTGTTGCTGTTAGGAATAAAACAAGAAAATGACTCAGTGTTAGGAGATAATTCAGATCAGACAGGAAGCATCACACAGTGCATTCTCCATCTATGCATACTCTCTTCAACAAGAAGAAAAACTCATTTTGCATTAGTTGACATCCACATGAATTTCTGAAGTAAAAGTATTTCAAACTTTAAAGTTAACCATATTAACTTTGTGAAGATGATCTTAAAAAGTCAATCCATAAGACAGGGTGAAACAATGTTCTGCTAAAAGCAGCAGTGGAAAGATTCCCTATTATCTTGATTGCAGTACCATTTTTACATGACTATAAATACCCGTTACTCATTTCCATGAAAAAAAAAGGATGACAGAAAAATCCAAATTAAATACTAAAAAAATAACTGTACTACCAAACAGTGAAGTGTATGAAAGCACAGTAGGTACCTACCTCACAATCTCTTTTAAGTTGCCCTTCTCCATTGTTTAACACTTAGCAAAGTCTTAGTATTGGACAGCGATATTGCAAAAGCCACATCCAGAGACTCAAAATCTGACTTTCAAATTATTTCTAAAACACATTTGATAATTCATACAGGATGAATAGTGCTTCTCACCAGATACACACTCAGAAACCTGTGCTGTGCAAAATGGGTGCAGCTTTCTTTTAATAAGTCACATATTTGCTTTGAAGATGTCTGGTTTATACTGAAAGTGTAAACTTGAGACAATGAATTCCACTCAACAATACCATTGTTGGATACACTAAGGTTTGCAAAAGATAGTTTAAACCAAAGAACAATTAAATAATACTATTCATGTGTCAGCTGCCCCTGTTTGTATACATTTTTTTAATAACTGAACTTCAGCTGCCCCTGTTTGTTTACATTTTTTTAATAACTGAACTTCCTGATCTTCTCAATTTAGCAGTAAATATTTTTTAAATGTAACTTTGAAAGACTGCACTTATTTAGCTGCAAAACTGAGAACACTAAGAAACTGAATATGCTGCTGTAAATATTTTAGAGATACCTAACAGCTAAATCGCAAAAAGGTATTTTAAATCAAATAACATGCTATACATTGAGTATTATGGAGTAAATAATTTTAAAATAGTGTCGTGGTTTGACCCTGGCTGGATGCCAGAGACCCACCCCAACTTCTCCTGAAGGAGAGAAACTGGAGAATAAACCTGGTTACAGGCAAAAACAAGGCAAAACTATAAGTAAAGAACATAAAGGGTTTATTTTCTAACTAACAAGATCAGAACTGCAAGGGAAGCATCATTTAGAAGGCAACCTTTCTCCCCCCACCCCTCCTTCTCTTACAATAGATGTAATATTCCCTTTTCCATCAGGAGAAAAAGGGGGAACATAGGGTAGGGGTAAACCAGGCAGGTTGGTATTTCTGACCAGATTCAGGGTAGGAACCATCTCTCTGCCCTTCCATAAAGTTCTCTCTCTCTCTCACGAGAGGGAAAGGTCTTTCATGACCCCTCCCAAGTGAGATCTCGACCTGAGGACGACAGTTCTTCTGAAAAATCCTCTGTTGTCCAGAAGTCACAGCCAGGATTGCAGCTTTTAAGTACTGGTTTTTATCTGCTTCATAATAAGCCCACCCAAAAGTACACAGATCCTATCACAATGCACAAAAAGTCTGTCCAAGGATCTCTGCCGAGCTCTCAGCTAGCTCCAGGCTTCTGTTTCTGGGCTCCAAAACCATCAGCAGTTTGTCCAGCGTTACCTCTCCATCTTCAGTCTTAATGCTTAGACGGATTCTGCGGTCCTGGTTCTCTCTCTTTGGTCCATAGGTTTTCACCATGGTCAGTCCAATTCACAAGCAGCAGCGGGATGCCTGGAAGAACATCTCTACCCCTTCTCTCGTGGGCCTGGGGGCCTTCAAATCTCTCAGCCTCCCGACGCAGGTTCTGAGCAGGTTTCTTCTCTCCCAAGTATGTTATTCACAGAGACGCCTCTATCTCTATAACCTTGAAGGCCATGGCAGCACAGAGAGCTCAGGCAAGAACTGAGCTGTTAACCCCCTCGCTGCCAGAGCAGCAGAAAACCCCCTAAACCATAACAAATAGATAAGAGATGGTGCAGATGAATTTAATTCTTTACAGTAATATCCCTGAAGGTCAGATCTCCCTCAGGCACATATGTATATAATACACTTTAAAAAAGATTTCAGGTAAAAGTCATGAAATGGCATACCAGCTCTCCAGAGCAAGCAACACAAAAAAAGCAGTGATTTTGGGAGGAAAGATGGACAGAAGACAGCTTGTGGTCATGATTTAAATAGCAACAGTGAAGAATTTTCAGCTAACTGTACAAATAACAAAGGTAAATAAAATATTACAAAAAATTATCCTATAGCTCTGGAGAAAAAAAAACCCCTAAAACTGCTGTTAGCAACTGTAACACCAGATACTTAGAATCCCTCATGCTTTGCCTCTGGCTTGGAGTCCAGTGCAAAACAAGGAGAGGTTTGGGAGCGTTTTTTTCATCTCATGCAAAGCATGGACTAAATGAGACATTCAAAGCAGCCAGACCTCTGAAAGGCTAAGTGATATTCTGCTCATTCAGTTTTAGCTAAAGATCTGGCACAAACCCAGAAATTAATAATATATCCCTTTGTCTGCAGCAGTCTTTTGCAGTCTGTGTGATGCACACAGACATAGGGAAGTACAATTGTGATTTGTCTGCTCCAGAAACTTACGTCTGATAGAACTGAGCAGCAGATGCTCAATAGGCATGTGTGGAAAAATGAACCTCCATGAAGATCTCACACTAACCCAACAGTAAAGTTCTTATATCTGCAGAAATGAACTTCACAATTTAAAATTTGTGATTAGTTAAAAAGTACTCTCTAAAGACTTTCAGAATTCTTCATAGGTCTGTTTAAGTGCATCACATTTATTCATATGCAAAGTTTCAAAGTACCAAAAGTGTAACTTACTTCCTTATTATTTCCTCAATATTTTAGCATATCCATCGTAAGTATCAATTTTCTTTGAAACCCTTCTAAATCACAGCATATCTCTAAAGAGGAATATACAACCCAGACTGTGTTCTAAATGCCAATCATACTCACAATCACAAAATATTTCCAGTACACTTATTCATTCCTTTTCTAGAACATCTCACCATTTGCTCTATTACAATTAACTTCAAACTGCAGAGCCACTTCTCGAGTTTAAACACTGGAAAACACATGAGTACCTGGGCTCTTCCTTCTTTCACATATTTTCTAACACGTTTTCATGAGATGAAGACATAAAATACATCCAATATAAATCTGAGAAAAAGCCAGGAAACTCAGATATCACTGTTTTATCGATACACGTTAGGAATTCATGCACCTATTTGAAATAATTAATCCCATTTAACACTTCCGTTAAATACCACTGAGGGGACAACTCTGATATTCAGATAATTCACAACATAAACCAGACTCTGCTTTTCTGTTTTCTCTGTTACACAATCTTTTCAGAATAACATAAGAGGATCATGAGTGTAATATAATGCCTTCCCCTAAAATACATTTACAGGATTATCTCTATCTATTTGAGAAACAAAAGAATTACCATATCAAATTGCATTACTCATCCATCTAACCCTGTAATCTCACATCTTGATAGGTATCAGTATGAGGCACTTAAAGATGAGATAAAAGGAACCTCATATTAACGACCAACAAAATAATCCAGAGGTCAAAAAAATTCTTCCCAGATAACTTTTAATTAAGAGTTAACTTTGCTTTAAATCTTAAAATTCTTCCTTAAGAACAAAGGAACTCTAATAATTTTCTTCAGGAGTAATTTAGCAGCTGTCAAAGATTACCAGTATAAACCAAAACTTTTAACTTTACCTCTTTACAACCCTGGTTTACTTTGCAGCAGGTATAGTTCTTTTCCTCTAATGAACCAATATTCATAAGCTAATTTTCCACTTATCACCTTCCAATTAACAGCTGTTACTATCCCTGTTTGCCTCCTTGTATCTTCATACAAAGCTTTTTACTTTTCTGCTGCTGCTGAACACATTTGGATAATCAATTGTTTTAACTGGAAGTTATTTTGCAGGGAACCACCTCCTTTGCACTTGTTACATATGAAATACAGTGAATCCCCGGTCCATCGCGACCTCTCCATTATGACCCTGCCCATTTGCGAGGGGAATTTCTTGCAGTTTGGCTTCCACCGTTTGCGAGTCTAGCTGGCTGGCACATGCGTGGTGCCTCTGCTCTGCCGAGGGGCAGTGCCGCGGTGCCTGTGGAGCGGGACTCACTCTGCCCTGCAGGGAGGGGGTTCACAATGGTGGTACCATGCCCCCATCCCTGACCCAGAAAACTGCCCCACGAAAGTGAGGCAAGTGAGGTGGGCAAGGGCTGTGTGCTGGGAGGGGGCAGCTGCCTCTGCCCTCTGGGACCGTACGGGCAGCACGGCCTCTCCTGGTAAGTGAGGATGTCAAAGGGAAGGAAACACTGATTCTGACCTGATCCGCCTTCCCCTGGGGACACCCCTTCGCCGCCGCAGAGGAATTGTGAGCATGCGTGGTGGCAGCAGCCAGGTTTCTGAGCCCCCTCTGACTCGGGAGACACCCCCTCACCCCAAGAATCTGTGGGCCAGTACGGCAGGCTGGCGAGGCGCAGCTATGGGGCCAGTACGCGGGTCAGTACAGCGAGGCGTACTGGCCCCACGGCCGTGCCACTGCTCCCTCCGTCTGGCCCGTGCCCGGGCGTCCTGGCGTGGGCTGCCAGCGCAGGGCCGTGCTGGGGTTCCCAGGTGCGAGGGCTGGGGGAGGGGGAAGCGGCGTGGGGGTTTGCGCTGTGAGCACACAGTCGTGGCGGCCCGGAGAGGCCAGCGGATTCTCGGGGTGCGGGGGGTCTCCCAAGTCAGAAGGGGCTCAAAACCAGTTCCTTTTGCTTCCCCGTGCTCAGAGAGCCCAAGGGAGAAGCAGAAAATTGTCCGCAGTGCTCTGGAGCGCCAGGGGAGCAATGGGCATGGCCTGCATGCATATTAACGACCTGCACTTCTTTGCGAGTTTAGCGTTTCACGACGCTCACGGCCTGTCCCGTTCCTCGTGAACAACAGGATTTATCTGTATTTCATTTACACAAAGCAAAACCACAAGACAAACAAAGGTTTTAAAGTCTATAATGCACTGCAAGTTTTTAGCCGCAGCTTATGAATATTTCATTAAAGCAAGTTCAGCTCCTGTCAGGTATCAACCGTGGAAGTGCCTGCAACTGTTACCTGTTTTCCCACCTGGAATGCTTCATTATCACATTCCCACATTCACTTTTCCTCACACACACATATGATCTCTAGCTCCCTTTGGTCATTTCATAGTTTCCATTGTATGTCTGTTCAGATTCTACATTACTTTCCTAATATTACATATCAGTGGAACAGGTGTATGACAGCATGACCTAAAATATCTCAGTCTTTTATCCACATCCCTTAATAGAACACAGAATAAAACTTACATCTATGTTTTGTTTCTCCAAGCATTTTTCACAAAAACTATGCAAAACTACTTGTTAAGCAACGTGTCAAGGTGACTGCAACACTGCTGCACTCGCATTTAGGATCCCTGAGAAATTCCAAGTTCCCATATCATGTGTAAAAAACTAAGTTCTACTACATATACCATGTCGGTGCAGTTTGTTTCAATGAAAATACTGCCTAAATTGCAGCACAACAAATCCACTTTAGTACAGTGGTGAGTGTCCCCGTGCGGGAGACTGGGTTCTTGATTCCTGCCAGGGAGGCAGGCGCTGTTTAAGAGTTGGATTCAATGATCCTTGTGGGTCCCTTCCAACTCAGAATATTCTGTGAATTCTGAGAACTAGGGCTATGTAGAGGCTTAAGTATGTCTCACATCTAAAGATTTAACTTGACACGAACAGACAAATGAAGATTCTATCTTCATATTTTCAAATTGATCACAATTCAATTCCATTTAGAGCAGCTAATTAGTCATACTGGCACCTGCAGTTTGCATTCTCTGATTAAAAAAACCCACTAAAATTGTGTGTTTGCATAAGAAGGGTGAATCAGACTTTTACGTTAACTATCATGAATATCTGTAACTCTGGCAAATGTGCTTTTCTAATTACAGTATAATCAAATGGCCACATATGGCAAATAAAAACGCACAAATTCAAAACCTGACTTTTCAACTTGTTTCAAGGTCCACTAAAACAACTCCGACAACCTCACAAAGATCTATAAGGTGAATTACCAATTAGGCATTATCATCTTTGAAATTACACGTCCTTAAACTCACACACGAGTTAAAAACAATTAAATTGCACAGAATTTGTGATTGCATAGCTAAGCAACAAACTAGCTGAGCAATGCGCAGGATCCCTTCTGGGCGGCCCCTCTCCCTACCTGTCAGTCTGAAGTTTCCAGGTGCGAGTGTGCTGAGCTGCATCCCCATGGTGCTGCTGGTGCAGATGCTGAGGGTGCCGCCTTTGCTGCTGCTCCTGCTGGACTTCCACCCAACACGGAGGGACAGTGGCTGAAAAACGTGGTGTCAAGGTCTCAAAACGGGTCAGTTCCACCAGGGATGTCAGTGTTTCAAGGGAAAATGGTTGGTCCACCAAAAGATCAACTCCTGAGTAATTACAGAACATACAGCAATTACTACATAAATACTTTTTTCCATAACATCCTAGAAACAGTTTGAAATATATCCAAACTGCTACAGATAAAAATAACTACAAGTTTTTCAGTCAAAAATAATAAAAACACACACACAAAAAGGCACCACCCTAAACAATGAAAATACCCAAACACAAGCAACCAAACAACCCTTGCCTTGAAGCCAGTATCCTTTGAAGGCAGTTCATCTGGAATAAATTTCCTAAGTACTGAAAGCTCTGAGCATGCTGTCTGGGATTTAACCAGAACCATCACGAATAAGTAATTAGTCAGCTATACTTTGAAGATGTAAAGCTGATTAAACATATTTTTTTGGTATCTCTATTGACTCAGATTTTAAAAAGTTTTGTATTTCATGAAAACAGACATACAAAATTACTGTTTAATTGTGACATTTTTACCCCCACTTAAAACATCACTTTGGCATCTGCTTATCAATATAGACTTTTTTTATGGTCAATTACTAGAATGTTGTGGAAGGTTCCCAATTTAGTTTAAAAGAGAGGCAAGTTAAAAACAAACATACTTTAGGTAATGCACTTCAAACTAATGTAATGCACTGGGCCTAGACAATTATTTTCTCTTCTTGCCTTCATATTCAAGCCTTGTACTGAGGAAAAAAGGATAATAATTGAAGTACTGAAATAAAAAATGTCCCAGGAAGCCAAACGCGCAAAGAAACCACAAAGAAACAAAAAAAAAAAAAAAACAAAATCAATTTTCTGACAAACAAACAAACAAACAAAAGATTTAAAAAAACCTTGAGGGAAAATAAAACTTGCACAATATAAATTTTCTTGTATTTTGAGTATTTTCTCTTAAATGCATTTTGGAGAAAATATTTTACATGTAAAGAAAATTATGGTTTTCAAAAGGAGAAAGTTTGCTACCTGACTACTACTTTCACCACCCAGGTTGGGTGCATAATAATACACAAATACCACCCACTCAGTGAAGTCTAAATCTAGAGACTCAGCTTGAGCTCATGGTGAGATACCCAGAGTCAGATAAAAAATTCACACACTCTTTGCAACTACAATAATTTCTACTCTTTCGCCTAAGATGATGGGAAGTGCTGAAGAGATTAGAAAGGCTTTAGAAAATGAATTTCAGTAGTAAAGCATAGATCTTCACATATTTAACTGCCAAAGGTGAACGTCATTGGCTGGATGACACTGCAATGAGGGGGGAGATCTTTGCTCAAATTGCACAATTCTATCTTTGAGTAGACTGGATTTTTCCTGCTTCATTGACCTTCTCTCTCCAACAGAAACAAACACAAATTCAGAGTATCCAGAGCAAACAATACATGTAATGTGGTATCAACCCTTAAAATTGAAAAATGAAGGACTTGACTATGCAGCGCTGTCAAGCATACTTGGCTTCCTTAAAAAAATTACAAGACTCTTATTATACTCTAAAAGAGTGTTATGACAAGCTGGTTCCAACAGCAAACTTGAAAACAGGTTTTAAACTGGTCAGGAAAACTAATACACAGAACCTCCTGCATATTCGCAGCTCACATACTCGTGTCTTCAATTAGCTGTGGTTAGATTTTCAGCAAGTTGTGCAACTGTACACATGCGTGTAATGTCCCAGACCCTGGATTCTGTGACTGGGAGGCACCAAAAGGCACTTCCTCCACTTTAATGAGGTGCTACAGTGCGAGCCACACTCCCAGGACTGCCCTCCAGACATAATTAGTGAAGGGTGCGTGGCTACAGGCGGGGAGTAGTTGAATATTCATGAGTTCAGTATCTTCACGGATTTCATAACTCGCGAGACCTGCACAGACCCGCTCCCCCGTGACTTCTGGGGTACTCTGTATTCTTTTCCAACTCTCTTTAAAAAAAAAAAAAAGCACTATTTTCAATCACTTCACCACAAAAAATCCAGTTTCTTATATGGAAACAGCAACCTTAAGATTACTATATGGTTAACTTATTTCCTTATAAAACAATACAATTTAAAATGCGTCCAAGTTGTAGAACATAAAACTTAACATACGCATTCCAGAATTCCAACAACAGAGAAAAACTCTCAAAGCCCACAGTATATGGCAACAATATATGGGCAAAAGCTTCTGCTTGTTGTAGGAGTTCATTTCCCCAAACAGAAACCCAGAAACCCTTTCTGTTGAGCAATGTCTCTGGGTGAAAAACATGCTAAGATAAAAGTGGAAGAAAAGTAGTATACAGCAGAAAAAAGGTTAAGACTAAAAGAGAAGCAACGCTGACATTATAAATGTTGGGGACAAAGGCTGATCATGATCCATACAGGTAATGACAGCTTCATTACCTAGGAGATGTTGGCATAGACCAGGCAATCCTTCACATATAAGCTAAGAATCCTGTATTATTGTCTTTAGGATCCTTAACCTGGGTAGTTTAGAGTAAGAGCTTCACAACCACCATTTGGGTTCTACAATTCCCACCCAGACCCCTCATTCCAGCACTGGCTTCCTATGACTGTTAAGCTTCTTTCACTGCTTTTAGTGGCTCAGTTTGATGCCACCGCAAAATAGTACTCAATTTATCTGACCACTACCGCATACCTAACACCTCTTTGGAAACCATTACAGACCAAGACCAAGCAATACTACACTGTTTGAATTATATGACTATTTCAAGGAGGACCTGCAGCTTGTGGACAATCTGAAGATACAGCAACTTAGAAGTCTATGCATAAATAAATGTATTTCTTGTTCCATTAAGCCATATTCAAGCCTATGCTGAAGGCTGGATGGGAAAGAGACTTAAAAAGGGGGGGGGGGAAAATCTCCTTTACAGTCCTGGCAGAATTTAAACAGTAATGATCATCACTTTGATTCATCAGGATAGTCAATACTACCACTTGATTGGAAGTCACCGAAATCTGCTGATAAGCTACTGTACAGGGAATGCATCCATTGAAGCACATCTATGTCCCTGATATTGATATTCCCATTTTTGCTTTATCTGCCATTGGGAAAAGGGTGCAAAAAGGTGCACAGACTTTTTTCCCCCTAGCATATGTACAATAGTTTATTTCCTAGTGATTCTCCAACTTCAAGAATGGCTTCTTTGGTGAAAAGGAGGATGAGCAGGAGAAATTAAGTCCTTAAAGCAACTGCTGTAATGCTGCTTACAAATAATCGTAGTACAAAGAGCATCTTTTCTTTTCCCTCTTCTGATCAACTCTTGTGGAATAAAATCAGGGTCACACAAACAAAACGTAACAACTAAAAGTGTTGAAGGCTGACAGCAAACAGGGGTTTTGGGAGAAAGGCAGCAAGTAGCCTGCTGACAACAAAGATGCCATGATCCAAAATGGACCTGTTCTGCCATTTTGTCCTCTCCCAGTGTTTTCTGTCCTTTGCAGCTGCAGGCAAAGACATGCCTCACCACACGCATGTACACACAAAATTTACATGATTTCTCTGAAATAGCTACATGAATGGTTTATCTCCATTGTATCACTGCTTTAGCTTCATGCTTTATTCATTCTTGTGGTTTATAATCTATATAATCTATTCTCAGTGTATGCCTATTTCTGTCCCTTTAAGGCAATTTTACACAATGAGGATATGATTTTAATTCCAAATAAAGATCTCAAGCCTATTTAAACTATGTAGGAAGCTTGGTGTGGGCACAATTACCTGTTTCCCACTGTCTGCCACACTTAAAATCACATGTAGATATTAAAAAACCAGTCAATTATACAAAAGTGACTGGGTTTTTTTTTAAATGAGGAACCACTGAAATACTATGTTGGTACATAACGACTGACATCAGCCAGGGAACTCTCACTCTGGGCAGCAAAAAAGCCAAAGCAGCATTTTATAAGTAATCAAAAATACGCAACTGGCAAAAATCACAGAAGATGTTTTACTCACAGTAGAGTTACGCATGTGGAACTTACCTGTAATGCCTGGACTAGAAGGGTTAGATAAGGGCTTGGTGCCTTCTGAAGACTGTTCTACACTTTTGGAAAGGGATCCATCTACAAGTATATCAGCTTCATCTATGTCATCGCAGGTCCCTCCAATCTGAAGGAAATGAAGCTCTCCACCTAAAATCATCACAGACAACAAAGAAGACAGTTTAGACAGGGATACAGCTAAACTCAATTCACAAGATTAGCTTGCAGATGAACTGCTTTTCAATTATGACAGTAATTATGCAGGACCTGAAATCAATAAGATTATACAGGGACACTCATTTTGCTTTATTACTACAATTTTTTTTCACGGCAAATGCAAAACAGAACTACAAAAACGCTGCAGTTGCGAATGACGTTAAGGGTAAGATATGGGGGGAGGAGTTTTAAATGGTAATTAACAAAGGAAACCTCAACAGAAATCAAAAATCATAACCCTTATGTTACTTTCCATAATCCAAAATATCCTTATAAAGAGAAAATATTTCATCATTCAAGTGAAGGCTTACACTACTTCATTTATACAGGTTGCAAAAATTTCCTTTTAAAGTTTGATACAGTCGGCCCTTGAATACCATGGTACAGTGGAGAGTGGCAGCTCATTAATATGCACATTTGGCCCTGGTCGCTCCACACCCTCAGCTCCAGAGCAGCTGCAGGACGTTCCCAGAAGTTCCTCACATGCTCAAGGAGCGAAGCGGGTCTCCTCTGCTCCATCCCCACCTGGGGAGTCCCCAGGAATCGTGACCAAGGGGTCCCTGAGCACACACTGCCTCCCAAGCAAGTCCCGGGCTTTGGCCGCCGCCACTGTGGGAGCTGCAGTGGGCAGGAGGCATCCCGGGGCTCTATGTACTTCATGTGTAGCCAGCTTGCCAGTNGAATACCACGGTACAGCGGAGAGTGGCAGCTCATTAATATGCACATTTGGCCCTGGTCGCTCCACACCCTCAGCTCCAGAGCAGCTGCAGGACGTTCCCAGAAGTTCCTCACATGCTCAAGGAGCGAAGCGGGTCTCCTCTGCTCCATCCCCACCTGAGAGAGCAAGAACTTGAGAGGGAAAAAACCTCACAAGCAGCAGTGCCTTTGTCCTCCTGGGGATGGACCAAGTGGGACAGGGGCTATCTCTGCTGTATTCCCTGCCACAGCTCTGCAGCCAACCCCCGTGCTCCTGTGCTGTTTCGGCTGCCCTCGCTCGGACTGGGGTGGGCATTGGGGGGATGTGATGCGGCCACCTTGGTCGGACTGGGGCACAGGAGGCCAGGCGCAGCATGGGCATGCCACCGGTAAAACTGCTGCGGCCACCTTTCTCAGAGCACAGCGGGGTGGACATAGCGCGGGCAGAGCAGTGTGCCCGTGGTCCGTGTGGCATGGCACAGGGGTTGATTTGAATATTCATGACTGTCAGTTCACACAGGTGCAGTGGCAAAATGGACCTCCCCAATCACAGAAGAATCACGCCACACAGTAGTGAAGCTGCAATATGGCAAGCGCAAAGTGGAAGAGGGCTGACTGTATTTGAAAACTTAAAAATCAACTCAGTTGTCTGAATTGNCATCCCGAGGCTGGCTACACAACAGCCCGGCCACATTGGTAAGGCAACAGTTGCCAGGCAGCACCTCCCTGGCCCCTGCACTGCTCCCGCTGGAGTAGTGGAGTCCAAGAGCCTGTATGGTGAGAGAGGGGCTTGCTCAGCCAGTGTGCTCTTCGTAGCAGGGTTACTATGGAGATGTAACTCAGCAAGGAAACAGCCAANGTGGAAGAGGGCTGACTGTATTTGAAAACTTAAAAATCAACTCAGTTGTCTGAATTGTCCTAATGGGGTTCTTCACATTATTTCATCAAACCTAGAATTCCAACACTGATCACCTCAACAGAAAAAGAGCAAGTCCAAAATTTTCAATGGACACAATGTACTGGCAGCAGTTTGAAATCATTCAAGGAGGTTGCCCCTTATTCACCACTACAGATACACAAAGGTGAATTCTGTCATTCACAGGGAAGTCATAGAACTGTAGAACCATTTGGCTTGAAAAGACCACTAAGACCATTAAGTGGGGACCATTACCCCAGCACTGCCAAGTCTGCCACTACAACATGTACCTAAGTGCACATCCACATGTCTTTTAAATACTTGCAGGGATGGTGACTCCACCACTTCCCTGGACCACCTATTTCAATTCTTGATAACCCTTTCTGTTAAAAAAATTTTCCTAATATCCAAGCTTAATCTCCCCTGGAGAAACTTGAGGCCATGTCCTACTGTCCTATCATTTGTTACTTGAGAGATGAGGCTGACCCCCACCTTGCTATCACCTCCTTTCAGGTAGCTGTAGTGTGATAAGGTATCCCCTAAGAGGAGATTAAGGAAAATCTACGCTGGGTTTAAGTGATGCTGCATGAAAGCAGGATTCTTGGGATCTGAAGGGATGGGAGATTTTCTCACAATCTGTATTTCTCTTTTTATTCTACCTTACTAAACAGCTATTTCATTAAACCATTTCTTGGTGGGTCTTTTCTAATTGGGATCCAGTAAGATGCCTGTAGTCTCTGTCTCTCAGCCCCAACCTACACAGCCCTGGTGCAGAACAGCACATCCCAAGACAATTCTAAGCATGAAGGGAAAGAAAGTACATATTTATGGCAAATAACACTTATGAGTTTCCTTGAAACTAAACAGCTCACAAATAAGCAATGTTCCTCACATAAAGAGAACGAGATACACACCAGAAAAACCCAGGAACTGGCAGCTTCATTCAGTAATAAGCCAAACTCGTTTGTTTTCCACTCTATTTACTGCTTAAAGCACAACAGCAGCAAAAATGTCCTTACCATTTTATCCATACTACAAGAGTCATGTGAAATCCACTTTAGTACAGTGGTGTACTCCACTTCTCCTGCGGGAGACCGGGGGTTCGATTCCCACCAGGGAGGCAGCGGTGCCATTTGAGAGTTGGACCTGATGATCCTTGTGGGTCCCTTCCAACTCAGAATATTCTGTGATTCTCCCTTATTCTGTGACAATCCCTGCATTCCTGAAAGGTACCAGCACTTTTCCAAGAAAAAAATCTGGGCTAAACTTGAGACATCTCACTACCTCTTGTTTTTAAAGAGCTTCTGTAAAGACATTTATCATGACAGTATTAGCCTCTGCTTATGCAGACTTTCCAAAACTCTGTAGATGGCTTTACCTCTGTATCACAAAGGCAGCATTAGCTCTCTTAGAACATCCAAAGATGACCTTCTGGTGATGCATGCTTAATTGTTTCAACAATACTGCAGCTCCTATAGTCAAATGACAGTGAAAAAACATGTGCACAAAGTCCATGTTGCCTTTTTTTTGGGGGGGGAGGAGTGGGTGCCATTACAGTCATCCCTCCATATTGACGGATTACAGGTGTCCTGCGGGTCCCACGAAACCTTTAATCTGCGAATACAGGTGGGACATTAATATGGCAAATTATTGTCAGAAATTTGGCAACTTTGGAACACTGCAACATCCAGGCTCCTTATGGCAGCAAGGAGCATGGAGGTTGGGGTTCTTTCCCTTTAACTGCAGCAGCTAGCACTGGCAGGAGTGCTTTGCCTGAGGTTATGAATATCTGCATATGCACATGCGTGCTGGCAAGTCCAGGCTGGCAGCAGAAGCCAATTGGCTGAATGAGCCCCACGTGGGTCTCCATGTTACAGTTAAAGACTTCCTGAATCCTGGCAGGGCCAGCAGGGGCCGCCCACTGCAGCAGTGCAGGACCGTGGTGTCCCACAGAATTATACACCGCTCCGTGAATAATAAGTGAGTAAGTACTAGGGGAAAAATTTCCATGAATATGACAGCGTGAATAACTGAGGTATGACTCTATTACGGTGATCCTCTGCATATTTGCAATCCGCAATTTGCTGGATCCGAAAGTTGCGGGTGATTTTTCAGCAGGTTGTGTGACCTCGACGCGTGCGCAGAATGTACCGTGAACCCATCAGCTCGTGAATATATAATGAGTTTGTGAATATAAAATTGGTCACCCCTGCCATCACTGCCCACCAGACTTGCTGTACATGCTTCATTCTCACCATTTAGGAGAAAGGAGAGCTGGTCCCATCTCCATGCTGGGACCACTGCTAGATGGCCAGCGCAGAAGCACTGGGGTCGTGCCAGCACTTACGGGCACAGCGGCGCCACTGCGAACCGGGGGATGGCGAGGGATGCTTGCTGCCACCAATACCGACCTCTGGGTGGGGGCGGACAGGAGATTGAAACCCCAGGCTACTGAGAGCGGAGCCACTGACTCGGCGCAGCTAACCTTAACCCAGCTCTGCCCACACCGGCGTGCCATGGGCAGCATAGCCCGGTGCGTCCCGGTGCCAGCAGCACGGACTCCTGATGTCAGAGTCTGATCCCTGTGCTGGCACCGGAACCCCACTCACTGTCCAAAATAAAAAGTTGCCTTGTAGGATGTGTGGGGCAGAGGAGGTGAGGAGGGAGGGTAGAAGAGGGAAAGGGAGAGCTGTGGGCTGGGCAGCAGGCACATGGATGGGTGGGGCTGCAGGCACTCCTGGCACGTGACGCATCTGTCCTCTGGTGCTACACAGGCTCCTGTCTGCCCCCGTCTTGCACATCTCCGGAGCCGCTGCAGGAGCAGCTCACAGAGAGCCACCAGCTCTTCTGCCCTGCGCAGCCGCTGCTGGCCCACGCTCCTGCAGACAGCCCCAGAGGGAGGTGGACCCCAGCTGCCCCCTTGCCAGGCATGGGGCGGGTGGCGGCAAGCCAGGGAGAAGTGGTGATGGTCAGCTTCCCTCCCGTGCCAAGCCGTTTCACCTTCTGCCCTCCCTTCTGCTGTTAGGAGTTAAAGGGTAGGTCAGAGCCACCAGCACTGCCAGGGCATGACCTTTGTGAAGGTGCCTGCAGCCCTCTCATCTGCGAACGCAGCTGAGCTGCTAGGCGGCGAACCGGAAGCGAACCTCTGCCACTGCCCTGTCTCTGCACCCCGGATCAGCGCTGCCTGCTAGCACCTACTCCTGCCAGAAAGTTGAAAGCTTTGCTCACGACTGTTACATTCCCAGAAAAAGAAACCCAAAACAAAGCAGCCCCTTTGAACAGCAGGGACTGTCCCAGCCTGTTCAGCTGCCGCTCCTGTCGCACAGCGCAAGGGTACCCACAGCGCCACCCTGGCCAGAACTGAACTCATTCCCCAGGCCTCCCCCAGAGTCCCGCTCTGGAGAGGCGTGTTGCCTCTGCTGCGTTTGAACAAAAGAGACACACACCAGCAACCGGAAACCCTGATAAAAGCCCCGATAAAACCCAGAACAGACATGGCAGAAAAAGGACAGTGGCAAGAGGCTCCGCACCTGCTTGGATGCGCATGGGGGCTGAGCACCGGCTTCCTGGCTCCCAGCCGTGCCGGTTTCTGTGCTCAGAAAAGCAGCTCTCCTCCTGGAGCGGGGATGCGGCAAAAGGCGTTTCCTTCACTTTAATGAGGCGCTACAGAGGGAGCCTTGCTCTCAGGACCACCCTCCAGACCTTATTAGGGGAGGGAGAGTGGCTACAGGCATGGTGTACTTGAATACTTAGTGAGATTGCTATCCTTGCAGATTCCAGGACTCGCGTGAAGAGAGGCAGACCCAACAGCCCACCAAGTAACAGGGGACTACTGTATTACTGGATCATTGCTCACAGTACTGAAAGTGAGTCATGCAGTGCTTTCTAACTCTAGGCAGATAGCAAACATTGCAATTAACTTTATCTGAAGACTTCCCTGCTTGCATCTTGCTTTGACAGAGGCAGTAAGTGCTTCTGCTGCACTACCAAGAGGTTATGAAAGCTGACACAATCAAAACATTGTTAATTTAAATTGCATTTAAAATCTGGAATTTGCATGGACTCCAGAACCTGGTGCGCAATGAAAAGAGAATGTAATCATAAATCCATTCAAATCCAAATAAATCCATAAATCACAAGCTTCCTTCTGGCAAACAGGCACAGGAAAGCAGCACTGCCACAAGCTAGAGAACGTGTCAGACTGCCACTGCAATCAAAGCCAGCCTGGTGAAATGTGCAGTATCCTGAACAAATCCTGCACTCTGTAAGGAATCAGCAGCAGCAAATAACACAGTTAAACAACATCCAAAGAGTTAAAAGGAATTAGAAAACAATGGCATATCACAGGAAACCACGCACTAAACAAACTATCATCCCCTACTTCTCCCAACACTGGGCTGGAGAGAAAGGCTTAGCTCTAAATGTGCAATTTCAGAACACATAAAAATGTCATCAAGAGACCTATCCCCAAACCTCACTGCAACACAATTTATGCTATTCTTGGAGATTTTACCTATAAAATTCCACCCTGACTTATGAATAAATAGAATGCAATTGAACAGGGATGAGTGAAAGTTACTATGCCTAGCAAGAAATAATTAAAAGAGCTATTATGGGATGAAGAAAAACCAGCTAGCCAGCAGTTCTGCAGAGGAGATTCTTGTGAGTCAGAAGATAAAACTCACTCAATTTCCTGCTCAAAAGTGCAAATATTTCACTATGTACACATGCATATGGTATGTACAGACTGCAGGGCTGCTTAAGGAATTCTTCTGTTCCATTCAAAGACATCTGTAGGATTACGGTGCCTGCTTTTGAGTACCTTACCAACAAACACATGGACTGACTTAAGCAGGTCTTCTGGAAGGGAAAAGTAAGAGTTGGGGGTATTTTGCTTTGGTTTGTTTGGGTTTTTTTTAAAGCCCCTAACAAAAATTTTTAAAAATTGAACATACTCAGCTTGAGAAAATAAATGGTTGGAGAAGAATACCATCTAAATAAACTCTCCTTTTTTGAAGGAATCTCTTTGCCATATTCCTAACCAATAGTACAATAGGTATGACTCCAATGAACAAAGACGATAGAGGCTAAACACGAGGGGGAAAAATCATCATCAAGGACAGTAGATGCAGTAGAAGAAATTTCATGAGTAGGCTGCTAAACAAAGATATTCAAAAACAGCGTGATCATCACTCTGCTTTTGAATGAGTAAATGTAATTGATCCTGACTTGAAGATGATCTTTTAGCATCACATCCAACATTAACTCTGATGTGTAAAAAACTTGACCTTTCCTCAATCCACTTAGACTCCATTGCCTAAGAAAGTACAAAATCAAAAACACTAAATTGATTCTTGAACTTCAAATACAGAGTATGCAAGGCTGACAAAGACTAGTAACAAGGAAGACACGATTAAGATACCCAAACTAAACCAGAAAAAAGCTAATTAGTATGCGACTTACAACCCAAGAGCAAGAAATCTGCTATAAATGAAAGGTACGAGATTAAGGGAATCAATTCTCAAATGTATCAAAGTGCCATCCAGCTCTGCCAACCTTTCCTTAAGAAATACATATCAGCACAGACAACTCACTTTAGGCAAACTTCAGTCTTAAAAAATACTTTTTCAAAAAAAAGGGCAGTGACTAGAAAAACTCTTGTTATAATGCAATGCCTTTAAAATGTTATAATGTAACACATTTTTATACTTCAGGTGAACACAATCCAGTAATGCTTCACTCACAAGGAGTTCAAGCACTCTGAGATCACAGATTTCAACACCTACTCAGTCCTATAGTCTGTGTAGAAGGTACCTTCTTCACCAGAACAACCAAAACATCTCCACTTTTATAGCACTTGTTTGAAATGCCACCCCACTTTCCTATTCAATACTTCTTCAGAGAGGTTTAGATACTTCACAAGGAAGAACATCAGTAACAATAAAAGACAGAAAATTGACAATTCTTTACGATCTCTTACGAATACTCCCAGAAACACAAACAAGCACAATTTCAAAACTGCCAAAACAAAACGCAAGCAGAGATTTGCTTTTTTATGTTGAATTAAAACAGGTACATTTCAGCTATGTTCACTTTTCTACCTAATTCCATATTTCAAAGCAAAGATCAATAAAAGCATCATTGTTTGAAACACAGCTACGCAGCTAAAGAAGCAATCCAAAACTAATCCAACAAAGTTTAAAAGTAAAATGCATGCAGTAGGACTCTATTTTTAAAAAAGTTAGATGAAAACTGAGATACCAAGAAGACAGTGACAACTGTAGCTCTGGAAATTTATGCATCCATAAAAAACTACATCTGATCCTCTCGAGCATCAGATAATGGGCTTTAAATATTATAAAAAGAAAGATCTCCGTACAGCTGCATCCCTATTTGAAAACAATACCTACTGCACTGTTTTAGAATAATTTACTTATTTTTTACTTAGTATTTGGAGTGTTGCAAGAGGAGAACTTAAGATGGCTTACATTAATGACACAAGACAAAACATTTAAGTCCCCACATGAGAGCACAGTAAGGGCTACTAAGAGGGATATTAACTGTAATTTGCCTTGGCCAAGGGGAGAAGAAAGCAAAATACAAAGCAATTAGAGTCCCTTATGTTTGCTTAACAGAACTGGAACCAGGAATATACTTGCACACTTCCTCCCAGAGGTCAACCTCAGGCAATCCTTGCAGCAACAGGTGAGTACCTGAAGCTGACACCAAGAGGTAACAGTTTGAAGTGGGACTCGCAAGGATGGATGACGTCAAATGCGGGTCTAAAACATCTCTACATGAAACCACTTCAAATCTGAAGCACCTGTTCACACAGAGGTTTCTTTCAGTCAGATCTTACAGGCAGCTGTAGCCAAATTTTATGATCCACCGATGAAAATAATATGTCAAAAAGTAGGAGAAGCAAGAAAAAAAAAAGACGCATCCAAAAGTTTCAGATATCCAAGTACCTCTTTGCCTACTCTCACCATCCAAGCAAGTAAACAGGAAAGAATACAGTGTTCAGCTTATATTCCCAAAGAGTTCTCCACCAACATCCAAGCATTTCCAATGCACATATGTTCCAAAACTTCAGCTGAACATTTTCACTTATGTCTTGGCACTACAAACTCCCTTCTAGAAGGATTAATGTTGAATACATCAGTGAATCCTTTTATTCTACTTTCAACACATCTTCCTAATGCTGCCACACTGCAGGTACTATCCCATATGTGGTAGTAAATCTAGAAGATCGAAGATTTTGGAAGAAGCTCATCAAAACTGCATTTAACAAAAAAAAAAAGGTAGTTTTAAAAAAATAAAATCAGTCTTCTGCCACCTAACAGCTCAGCAAGGAATTTTACCCACTTACAGCAGAAAGTTTAAAGGATGATTATGATTCAGGACAACAAAAAATATGCAAAACCTATTCCATACCTTAAGTTAGTTAAATGATATAAAATAAATAAGATACAGGATATAAATAGTTGTATTAATAGTTGAGGTTCTTGACTAGCTTTTTCTTTCGGTGTTCCTGAATTTATGCCTTACAATTATTTATAAATTCTTGACAAGGCATCATATTTTGGCATAAACCTTATGACTCTTAGGCTTCAGACATATCCAGCACCAGATCTCAAAATCCAGACTTTAATGGACATTGATTCCTAAATATGTATGATGGCTTTGAACTTCATTTCTCAAAAGTGAATAAAGTATACAAGTAAAAGTGACCAAAATGTTAAAAAAGGAATAGAAATTTAAAGCTTCTAAAGACATTTAAGCAATGAAAACAACAAGTTCCAAAGTCCATTCTAATATGATTGTAGAACAGAAAATGGAAGTTTCAAACAGAGGTGTACTGCAAGATAAGAACACTCAATGGATTTAAACTTATTTTACATTTTATTTTAAAGTAATCAAAATACCATATTCAAAACAGGAAACTTGTGGGCTGAGGAATACCTGTAGCATATTGCACTACAGAAAAAAAGAACCCCAAGTCTCAGTCATCTTAAAGGCAGTAAGAACAAAAAAAGTTCCAAGAAAGCTATTTATAAATTACTAGATGGATATTCTAATGTTTTGAGAGAGATTTACCAAAAGAGCAGAATGGTGCACTTGTTTATCATGAGGAAGATAAACTACCCTCCTGTGAGTAACAGAGATGGTGGTTATCTAAGCACAGACAAATACTCCTCTGCACATATAATAAATGCTTCCAACTCAACAGACCTGCACATCTTACACTCCATACCCCCAAACAGGTTTTGATTATACCAAATGCTACAGGAATATAATGACCACACACAGTAACACTGGATGGCCAAGTACCATGCGCAGTAACAATAAGCCCTTTAACATTTATCAGGAATCCTAAAACACAAGAAAGACAAAAGAGATTTCACGCAAGAAAAAACATCATTACAATACAATGCTGTCGAAAAAAAAATTAGCAAGGTTTGGAGTTCTTGTAATGAGATTGCAGTTTGATCAGCTGCAATAGGCAAAAACATTATGACACGGATATGATACACTAACAGTTTTCAAAGGCAATTAATCTTTCAGTTAGAGTTCCATTTTAACCAGTAAAAAGCATGTATTATTAAAGACAGCTAACTCAGTTTAACAAAATTGTTTTGCTTCTTCAAAACAGTTACCAAAAGAGAACAATTTACAGAATCACAGAAAATTATGAGTTGGAAGGGACCCACAAGGATCATCTAGTCCAACTCACCATCTAACACCCGTACAGTGACCGAGAGCACATCCCAGAGAGTAACACCAACCTAGATGCCTCACAGTCTAGCAGGCCACTCCGAGCCGGAAGGGGCCCAGGGTCATCCAGCCCTACACCCCCCAGCTAGACCATGTCACTAAGCTCCTCAGTAAATACAAATGTCGTCCTTGGCAATGTGCAAACATAAATATTAGTTGCTAACACACAACGTTTTCCTTCATATTTGAGAGGCAAATGTAAAATCTCCACTTCTAAAATTCCTGATAGGTAAGTGCTAAGCATGGAGCCCCCAACAAAACTGAGATGTTTACAATAAGCTTGGCTTTATCTATTGGAAATATCAGGTGAATCTGATTAAACAACCACTAAGAGGAAGACTGTAATTAATGTGACAGCACCATGAAACTAGGAAAGGTATCATTTTGAATTCTTCTAGTAGAAAGTTCAGTATGATATTGGTGGGATTTAATTTGAAGCATATCAACCACCCCATCAGCTGAGCCCTTCTGAGAGCCCAAGCATTTCCACCAGTTCTCCCTTCAACTGTAGGAGGACTAAATAAAACACTGGTGCAAGGAGGAACTCTGCTGAATGACAGGCAGAGCCATTTTCACTGCTCCAATGTGACATAAAGGAAGCAGGGAGTTGTGGGGTGATTTAACGACTCTTACAAAGTAGCTGCTGGCTGGACTTGAGTTACACTCCCCTCCTACCTGCCCCCTTCCCCAAAATGTCATGTTCACTCGGAAAAAAAAATTAACAATCCTGCATGGATGGTCTGGCTCTCACACTCAAGAAAGAACAACCTCAATTGCAAAAAGCTGAAGAAAAGCCAGCAGCATGCTACACGGATGAGGACAGAAATGAGGACTAGAATAAAGTACAAAAGCATTATCTTCTCTATCTTCTTGAATATTATAAATTACAGACAAGAGACATTTTTCAGAAATGTTTTCTTCAGCACAAAAATCATTACTTACAAGAACTACTTTTATTTACTTTGGACTCCGGAAAAATCTGTGCCTCTGCAAGGCCAAATTTACCAGTACATTGGACACACATAAGAATTACTGCCATCCTAAAGATTAAAATTTACATTTCAGGTGAAGAATTAACTAGAGTCCATGCTTCCTAGACCAGAATTACACTGTATGTAAATTCAATAAAAGTTGTCTATTACTTTTCTGAAATTTAGATTCTAAATTCTGTAACATATTCCAAACACAGTAAAATCAATAATTTAAAAAAACCAAAACAAATAGTCTTACCTTTGGTGCATGCACACAGTCTGTCTGTGCCCGAACAGTATATCACAGAGACAAACATATCTGGTTCCTCAGTGCCCTCTTTTTTAGGTGGCTCCACTTTGGCCAGAATTTCAAAGTTCGAAAGATCTAATATTTTTACATATCCTCCCTGAGTAGTTATTACCAGGTGCCCAAGAGTAGAGATCTCGGATCTTCTTTCTCTCCCACTACCATTTTTAGAAGTTAATTGTATTTCCTCTACAGGCTCCTCGCAGTCGTCCTCTCGATTATCCAATATATCTGGTGGGAGCAAAATCATTGAGGTAATTGTGTCCTGGGGGTCTTTGATATGCTGGATTTTTACTGGTTCCTCCTCTAGAGTAACTATTCTAGTGGCATAATTCATCTTATAAAGCACTAGGTATCCACCACTAACACTTCTCTGCTCAGGCTGAATTATCAAAGGAGTTGGTACATCTGCTGGTGACTCATGCTGGATTACATCAATGCTTGTGCCATTCACTACAGCAAGACTCGACTCTAGTTCCCCCTTCCTTCTATTACATAGTGCTGAGTTTAGTTTATTTAAATTATTCAAGGCCTCTACTTGATTTATTGCACTCAGAGATTCGACAGGACAAGTCCGCAGTCCCACTAACAGATGAATTCCATCTGCACAAGGTGTGATTGAATCCACACACAGGTTCTCCTCCTCTGCAAACTTTGGCAGACGCAGGCACTGAACCAAAGTCCCAGGCTTGGGAACCATCGAGCTCCACTTGTCCGAGTCTGGAGATGTGAGGTTGGCTGCAGCATCTGCAAACTGCTGGATGTAAGTCACAGGGGGATCCTGTAACAGCAACTGCTCCTGACTGTCCAGTTCCATCTCAATGATCTGTGGAACTGTGAAGCCATCATCATGTATACTTTTACTCATAATATTGTTCATCTGTGAAAAGAGTTTTCCTGCTTTTTCATCAGATTCCTTAATGCTGTAGAGCAGCAATACAGGCAAAGTCCTCCTTACCAGAGGGGAATTCAGCTCTGAATTAGTGCAGGATTCATTGTCAGTTGATCCCTGTTCTGAGACACTCTCACCTCGAGTCCTACTTAAGCCATCCAGTGATCTCTGAGAGTTACTGCTAACAGGAGAGGTAGCAGGTGATTTGTATGTTAATAGACCTCCAGCTAATAAACAAGGGAAGGGAATGTTGTGTTGTTCTAGGTGCTTTTCCTTCATCTTTTCACTCTTACAGTTGGCCAAACAGGGATTTGCCCCAAGTTCTTCTAGATCCTTTACCGTGTCTTCCAGAACATTTGCAACAATTTCCCATTGAAGTTTTTCAGGTTGCTGAAGAACACTGAGGGCTGTTATATCAAGGCTGACTTCCATAGTTTCTTTTTGTGATGTATGTCCTTTAAAACAAAAATGTTTAATCACATTACTGTTTGTTGAACAAACAAATATCCTCTTTCATCTCATGCTCTTTTTTTCCCCACTTGCTGATCCTTACTCAAAGATGTAAACTGGATTATGGAAAATAAACATGTAACCCTCTCTCGCATCAAAATTTCTGATTGAACCTATAGGAAAACAGCACAAGAGCACCACATATAGCACTGCTCTGCTTCCATACAAAATCTTTATTTATGACAAAGTATTTATTTTCCAAGTGAATACTCACAGGGGAAAAAAAATCAGGATATAGGAACTCTTTCTGGCAATCCCCTGAATCTAAAGGGGTTTATCAGCTGTAATTTGTTCCTGCTCTAAAGTAAGTTCTTTTATCTTGGTTTGTGTGTTTTACCAGCAGCAAGATAAGCAATGACTGTTGTCAAATAAGACATTTATTAACCAACCAAGCACAGTTTTCATTCCTCCTGTATGTAATCTCTCCACCACATAAACAGTGACTTGAACACTATACTGCTTACAAGGTAAATAGTTTTCCTTTTATTCTAACACAGTGAATATATTACCATTGCTTTTGACAGACCTTTTTTAGAAGCCTGAGAAGAGCAATTTCCCCTTTGAAGTCTAAACTATTACATGGATCAGATATAACTTACCTGTCACAGATTCCGATCTGGAATGCTCTTCACTGTCTGAATCCTCCAGTAGGTCATCACTGGGGAACAAAAATACATTAATAACACCATACACAACATAGACTGTAACTGCATGCATGCTTATATTTTCTAGAAAATCGTAAAAACTTGACGTTTACTATGGCCATTGCTTTTAGTTGGCATTGTATCTCCATTCACGAATTCATCAGTGACAGGAAAAACATACAGACTTTTCCTCCATTACCAAAACAGTATGCCAGCTTTCTGTTTACCTCATTCTACCATTATACTTCTTACAATTCAGAAAAGGATGGGATTTAAATGAAAGCCAGTGTATTGCCTTTAAAAATACTACCAGATTAATCTCTTTTCTTTCATGAAAGCAGATTCTATTCAAGAAACCTCTTCAACAGAAGCAGGCCATTTAGTAGTTCTAAGAATATATGAATAATTTATGCATCTGGTTTTCCAATATAAGAACTTATTTCTTATTACAGGCCCTTTACACGTGGGAAGAACAGTAATGCCTTTGCAGCTTCACATATAACGACTCACAGCACAAAGTGAGATCCTCAGGTTTCAACAAACTGGATGTTTCTTCCTCACATCCAAGAAACAGATCTTTTTTGGTTCAAACCTGACCAAACCTTCACTTCACAACATGACAGAGACAATTCAGTACTTTGATTCTCATCCAGCTTCCCTTTGAGTGGGAAAGTCATAGTAAATTTCACACAGGTTAAGTGAAGTAAAAAATGCTTAGTTCCGAGCAGAATAATTGCAATGATTGAATTATCGTTTATCCAGCTCTTAGAATTGGTTTAATTCTTTAACTCTTAAGGATTTCACAGCCCTAAAGCTACAGTAAAAGTCCACTGGCTGTTAACCCCGTGTGCTACATTGCCCCTGTTTCTACACAGGGTCTTCAGAAGAGCAAGCTTCCTATCTGCTCGGCAGTACTGTAGGTACCACACCAAGGTTAAAACCAAACATTTACTTTCCTCAGTATGCAGTTGTCCTGTTACTTTCTGTAACGCTCAATTTTAAGAAGAAACATTCAGAAAACTGGCAAGACTCCCCAGACACCTTTTGTCCTGAATTTTCCAACAATTATTCACTCTTCTGTTTGAGTTTTGCCAATAAGAGCAAAGAGTTCCCGGTAAAAGACTGCAAGAGGCATAAATGAAATACTGCTACTTCTTCTCATCTAACACTTTCTGAGCACTGGCATACCCTCTAGCTTATCCAAAAGCTTGCAACATGACTGGCTAATTGTTTATAGAGAATTAAGTATTAGAAGTATCTATTAGAAGTGCAAAATGAAGTACAAATTCCTAGCACATCCACATAATTTGTTTTTAGAACGACATATGCACAAATTACAGAGAAGCAATCAGAGAAAAGAAGTCCACGAGTAGCTCTTACTTTCAAAACGTGAAATGTATAATCCGTAACTAAAATGGAAATCCAAACACTGACCCAAAGCTTATATTCCCTGCTCTGTTTTCTCTGCCTCTGGAACATTAGCATAGGGCACTAATGAGATCTGCCATCTCTCTGCTAGAGGAACATAAAAATGGCAATAGCAGGAATCGGGCTTTAAAAATAGAAATTTAGATTACTGTTCTTCAAGTATTGAATTGTGTACAGATACACAGTGACTAAAAATAATATCCCCAAGAGAAAAAAGTTACCAATCTGGTGTCTCACAAAGCATGTCTTAACTTCATCACTTACACAGCAGCACTTCCTATTTCTAATTTTGTACATTGGCATACCTGTCTCCTTCTAATTTTGGTATATCTGAGCAGCTAGATGAATCTTCTAACCATGCTAGTGTTGGTCTCCTTGAGTCAACCCCTGAGCTCTGTTCTCCTGATAACATAAGTTGCTGCACAATAGCTGGATCATACGCATTGATTTCAAATTTTAAGTGGACCTGAGAAATAACAACAGGAAACAGAAAAGGTATTTGATTTGAATCAAAATACACTTAATTAGTAAAATAATAAAAACTGATTGTTTATACAGTCAGCCCTCTTCCACTTCATGCCCCCCCACATTGTGGCTTCACATCGTAGCAGCATGATTTTTCAGCAATGAAGGAGGCCCGTTTTCGCCACTGCGCATGCGCAACCTGGCACATATGAATATTCAATTAGGCAATCACGAATATGCAACTCAACCCACATGGCTGCTTCCCCCCCCGGGATGGCACCAGCCGTGGCTCCGCTGCTTTCCCCCGCCCCCAGCACAGCTGTCGCAGCAACCAATACACAGCAACACAGCGCCAAAACAGCGCCAGGGGGCCGTGTGAGGTTGCAGGGCAAATCTGCATATTAATGAGCTGCCATTCTATGCGGAAGTAGGGCTTCGCGGGAGACAAACAAGACCGCGGTACCGTGGTATAGGAGACCCGACTCTATTCCATACCTTCATAAGTTTGGAAACATCCCATATGCAGATCTTTCCTCGTTTTGTTGCAGCAGCTAGAAAATGAGGGCAACTGCCAGATCCAAAGCAGGCTATTCTGTCAGTGCCATCTGTGCAGGGAAATTGTGCTGGACTTGTTGCCAGTGTGACTGAAAGAGGTACATTCTGAGTGTGCTCACCCTTGACAAATGGGCAGTTTGGGGAATGTCTCTCATGTTCCGACCTTTTCATAGTAAAAACAAACAGAACAAATATTGATTTCTTACTGTTAAAAAGACACACGATATACAAGCTCAGCCCTAGAAGTGAAGCTGGAAGTGAACTGTTTGAACTGTACTGCAGTCAACCATCCAAGAGACTTCTGAGGCTACTAACACAACTTTCCCTGCTGATTCTCAATAGCAGACTATACTAAAGCCTTCATCACTCAAGGCATCCATATTCAAATGGATGAACCTACACACAGTGCTATCAAAAAACAGTAATTGAAAAGCAGATTAAACTCCACTGAACGTACATCAAAATTCCAATGTGTAGTAAGATATCACTGCAAGTAACTTTAGAAGCCATGTCCTGCCTTTAGCTCTACATCCACAGTTACAAACATCAAAACTGAAAACAATCCTGAATGACACATTGACCAAGAAGCATGAAAAAACCCCTAATCTTAATGTACAACTAAGATAGGACAAGGGCAATTACACAACTTCAGAATGTCTGGAAATGTTATGTCACAAGGGAAAGGAGTAGACAAAGACTAGGAAGATAATTTCACTAAGGAAAGGTTTCCAGCATATCAGGAGCCTCATGTGTTCAAGTAACAATTACAAATTATCAAATAATCAAGAAAAAAATTACATTAAGAACTCTTTAATCAATATAAAGTCCTGCATTTCTATCACTATGTACAATTTCATGATTCAGGAAACCAGCAGTGGTTGTTGCAACTTTACATAAAAGGCAAATATGCACTGCAAGGCCATTGCAGTTCACAGATTCGCAAAGAGACATGTTCTAGTCACAATCATACAGAAGATTGAGTTCAGGTCCTTGCAAAGAAGTATTGACTGGCAACTTCCATGGAACAATTTGAAATCAAACAGCAAATCAGAATTAAGAAATAGAACCCACCAAAATTTGGGGGGGGGTGGGGAGGAGTTAGTATTACAGAGAAATTTAATGTACTACTGCATATCATTTTGTGATTTGTTCCCTGGAATAATTTTGGAAAACCATTCTTGTCAATTACATGTCCTAAACTCTACAAAAATCCCATCAACGTAATGTTGATTTTTGTCATCCAAGGATTTCTACCCTCTTCAGCACAAAATGAAGTCTACTTCAAACATCACTAAACTTACCAAGGTTCATCTGTAGGCTCCCAGCACACCAAGCAAACACTACAGGTAAAGCACATGGCTCTGTCATCTCCTGATGAAGCAGGCTATGAAAATAGGATGAAATTTATACAACTGTGTATTATGAAACACTTCAACTATGTGATCAAGTTCTTCGCTTCTAGTGACGAAGTAAAGCACCACAGCAAATACATAAAAGACCACAATTACATACTATGAAGTGGCAGGATTTCATGTTAAATCAAAAAGAATACACCATACTACTATGGAATAAATTCAGAACCAACATCTGTGCAAGTCATTGAATAAAAACCGGATATAGAACAGAACTTACTTTTTTGAGTTTGAAAAAAACGCACAAGATGCAAAGAATTTAGAACCACAGCAGAGTAAGTGCACATCCCTATGCTTGGATAGACACAGGTTAAACAATATTCCTACCAATCTCCTAGGACAAAGTATTCTCTATTGCTCCTCTGCAAAGAACAGTTGTTAAAAGCTGAAGTAACTGGGGGAAAAAAATGGAAATTCCCACTCTCCTAAAATTTAGCATTTTCATTATCTCATTTCTAGACATGCTTGGGAATATGCAGATGCCATTCCAACATATGAATTCCCTCCATTTCTACTCCTGTACAAGTTTAAGAAATCCTCCAAAACCACTGTCCACTTGCACCTATCAGACTTTGCAACTGACATAAGGCACACGATATTGCCATCAAACATTATGCAGTGCTCAACCATCATTATCTAAATCCATGCTACAAATAATTCTTTTACAGTAAAAATAATTTCAAAGAATTGAGAATGTAAATATGCAGAAGTAGTGGAATAAAATGTTGAGGTTGTATTTAGTCACTAAGCTTAGTAATTTAAGGTGACCTAGGATCTCTTTTTGCTACCATACAGCGTAGGTTCTATGGGTAAAGTACGGTTAGAGAACTCCCCTGTCAAGCTTATTGGGTTTTTTGCTTTACTTATAATATAAAAAGTAAGGATATTTACTCAACAATCTAACATGTTACTTAGAAATAGAGATTCTAGGTAACAACTTCATCTCCATAACTGTTGTTTAACTTGAAACATTTCTAAGTATTGGACTAACCTATGTGCTGAAGCTCAGAACAGTGAAACTTAAAAAAAGAAAAGTGTTGACTGACAAAGATTTTATTATTTATACATCATTGAAGGAATCCATTAAAAAACATCTATTTTTCCCCTGCTACATCAGACCTTCCCTTCAGAAACTAAACCGTTTACCTGGTGATAGAACCCAGCTTGAGCCATAGGGTCTGGCTGTGCCCACCGATAGCCCACGTGAGGCCACGAAGTGAATGTCTCCCGTCTGTTGGCTTCACTATACATCAAAGACCTAGAAACGTGAAAAATTCTACATTACCCAAAAGTGCCACTTAAAATTAAAAACCTAAACTATTTGTGAGATACTTGCAATGCTTTAGTAACTGTTAGAAAAACCACAGTTACCTGTAACTTATACTTAGAAACAGAACTACCTATTACAGAAAAGTTACAAACTTCCCTCACTTGGTGCCTCAAGTAAATCATCAGCTAAAGACCAAAAGTAATGCAACAACCTACAGGCATTAAAAGCAAGATTAACAAAATAAGCTTTCAGTTAGTCACTTTGGTCTAACTGTAGAATAGCATCAGATACCCAAAGCTATTCTGCACCTACGGCAGAGGGAGAATCTCCTACAACTGCTGAAGTGTTGAGGGTTTTTAACATGACAACTACAGATAGAAATACACATATTTTTAAAATAGTCTAAAGAGGTATTTCAGTTTTAATTGACCACACGCTACAACACCTCCCCTCGCATTAGTCACTCACTATATAATAAAAATTGTAGAGTATTAATTCACAAAATATGAACTCCTCTGCAACACAACAGCTACAAAGCAAAGAAGTTCCTCTCTCTCCCACCTTCACTCAGTGCATGCCCCTCAAGTATCAGTTATTCTTTTCCCTTCACAAAAGTTTGTTCTGCACTATCATCCCAAGAATTAGTGCTGTTAGACACAAAGGTGCCACATTTCACGTTTCTTTCCCTCAGTTTCATGACATTTTTCCTGTCACTACATCCCTAAAAGTATGGATATAGCAGGAACATTTCCTGCCAAGGAAGTTAATCTATTCTAGCAATGCCCACATAAGGGCTGCCTTAACTTGACATTATACCAGCTTAAGAGACATATTTTGGAGAGCTCTAATCAAAATACAATACAGTGAGGTACGGGTAGACCTGGAGGCTGGGGAAGGGGAAGCAGGAAATGCAATCCATTTCAGTAAATTATTTGAGCTGTTAAAATAACAAGACATTATAATACGCTTGTAAAATACAGTCACACCTTGGTATTCGCAGATTACGGGTCTCCCGGGAGTCCCATGAATCACCCAATACGTGAACACCATTGGTGGGGGGAAAGCACAAATACGGGACTACCATTCACGAGGGAAAACATGAATAGGGAAACCCAGAAGCACGAATACGCAAGGCATGACTAACATTCATACAGAAACTTGCAAGAAGGAATTAACTTATAGATTTAGGAGTTTTATCACTCTTCTAACTAGTCTCAGCTTACGAATGCTAAAATAATGCTTTCCTTGTTTCTGTATAACTTATCACTTGGATCAGAAAGAGACGAAGCAACAATCTGAGATAAAATTTTCTCTGATCCAAAAGACTTAGCAGGTGACTGGAGTCCAGAAGTAGCATAGATATGCTCTGCAAAGGTAACCTCCTCAACTCCTAAACCACAAAACATAGGTATAACTCTTTCATGTATGAAAGAAAAGGAATTGAGTTCATGATACAGAGTAGTATATATTTAAGGCTACAATTGTTACCTTTCTGAAATTGTATGTGAGATTTAAGAACAAAGGGAATTCAATTAAATTTGACATTAAATTTGAAATCTCAATAGTCTTGAGGAATCCATAAAGTGATCCCTAAGTTTACTAATATGTACGGCACACTGCGTATTAAACAGTAAATTAGATGTATGTGTAAGAGCAAGAAAGTACAGAATAAGACTAATTCCTCTGGCAAATAAATTAAAGTCATCTAAGTTGCTCTGATACAACTAAGGGGTCAAATTCATCACCTATTTTGTGTTAATATACCTGTCCACAGATCGACCAGGCCCCACACCAAGTTCCGGCCGTGCGCTGGGTAAGAGGTAAGATAACCTATCCATCACAGAGGATGCTACAGGTAAGGCAGCAATGTTTTGATTTATCTTCTTGAGTTCATTTACAATGGCACTGGCGACAGACTTCAAAACATGATGAGGAAGGTGGAACGTAACTGTTGCCCACTAAATTAAAAAGAACATGTCCACATTTTAAAATTAAAAGATTTAACCAGCAAATAGATCAGAAAAGTGTTAAACCCAACAACAAATGCACATCTTCCACCCTCTACTGATTTCAAGAAATAATAAAACAGACGCACACAAGCAACACAAATGTATCACAAGGAAAATCAATAACTTCAGATTTTAAGCTCAGTTGGGTTTATTAGTTGACTATCAGCAAGAAACTAACCTTGTCTGTTCTCTTAGAAAGTGAAGCTTCACATTGAGGAACTAAGGAACACATGATAGATTCCACCGTCTTCAGACAAAATCCACCAAAGTCCAACATTTTGTACGTTTCAGTAATGGCAGACACACAAATTAGACTTGGGAATCCATTTCAGACAGCACAGAGACAAATTCTTACCTTTGCAACTTTATGATTTGCTGCTGTTTCATGTGAGGTATTTTTTAAACCATCCTTCAGTTGTGTGATGAACAAGTCATATCCCTCTGTGCTAGAAACATCTACTTTTTCTACACAAGCAGATAACAGCTGCTGAGCCTAAAACGCAGATGTGTGAGCAAAGTCAGTATCCACACTGAATAACTACAGACACAAATTACACCCATGCCATTACTCCAGGCCGCTTTATCATATGTTATATCAGCACAATTCCTATAAAATACTCAGAGTTGAGTAGCTGTTCCAAGTTTTATTCTGTAGGCCAATCAACAGATAAACTTCAGCAATAGTGACAGTAATTACTACAAGTTCCCTCGAGGGCAATATTAACAAATGTTAAACAAGTCAGTCATATAAACAATTAAAACTGAACATACATTAAAGACAAGCAATGAGGAGACACCTATTGCCCAATGCTTTCTCTTCAAAAGCATTCATTCAGCTTTACAGACAAAAAATGAGAACAAGAACTAAGTCTTGACATTTTTCTGAGAAGCTTTGAATCTTCAAAAACACAGATGATACTGGAAAAACATTACAACAAAATTAGAGGTAAATTACTTACAATGCTAATGCAATGAAGCTGAAAAATGAGGTAGAAACCCCAGGCTAGTTTAGAAACTTCAAAATAACCCAGCTAGAAAAGAATGCTATGAACATCCATTTATAGACTTGTTCTTCCAAGTCCCATGTGTTTCCAGCTTATCTCTCTGTCAGCTAACTTCATGTTGACAGGTAAGACTGAAAGGTATGCTTTATGTGCAAAGCACAGAGTATTCTGTATCTGTTGTTAGGGGGGTTAACTACTGAAAAATATTATAGGAATTCTTTCAAGTTAGAAACATGGAAATTTTTCCCGAGGACAATGGCCAGCCAATCCTTTAAACAACCACAAACTGCTCCAATCCGAACGGTTCCTTGGTTATATCCTTGGGAATTTCAGGGGAAGAAACACAGAAATAAGGCAAAACAGTCCCCCAACTAAGGTTGTACCTGTTTCTCAGTTTAAAATTAAAAGACAGTTACAATTCTCGTAGCACCTCATACTTCCCAAATCTCTTGCACATGACAGAAGAACAAGAGAGAGACTGTGAAAGCTCTCTCTTTGCAGTGTTCTGTGGGGAATTGGGAAAGTTTAGAGGTTGCTTCATAACTTGTCAATGCTGCTGATGAGAAATGCACAGAGATGCACTGCATTACCACCAGACCAAACATATTAAAAGACTGCTTAAATTAAGTGAAAAATTTTAGAAAGAAGTCTAGAGACAAAAGATAAACACTCTTGCTGGTATAAAAGGTCTTTATCTTTCTACGATGGAGATGCACCGATGGGTTTCATGATATTTGCTAAATTCTTCTAAGGTGTAGGTGGCCTCCTCTGACCTCCTCTTTAACATTAAAAGAAAGAAATGAAGACTGATAATGTCTCCAATCTCACTGATTTCGCCATGAACCTCCCAATCTATTCCTACTGAACTAAATTTTAAGGGTTGAGGGGGCGGTTCTACAGGAAGGACCTTTACAGAGAAGTGCTTTATTTTAAACTTGAAATAAGCATCTGTAAACTCCTTAGAACAAAAGAATTTTTAGTTATAACTGATACAAACTTATAAGTTGTATTGAACCATGTGAGACTGCAAACCAGTGTCAGCAGAACTTATGAAGGGAAATCCTGATCTCTGTCAGCTTCTTACACTCAGCCACACGTATCAGGATTCTTTAGTTACCCACAAAGGGTGAAAAATGATGCAGCAAGGCACAAGGCTGAGGAACCTGGAAACCTTTCTTGAGAGACCTCCATGAAGCAACATTTTATTGCTGTTACTCCTATTCAAGACAAGGAGTTAAAAACCTCACACATAACAGACATTTTTGTATCGTAAGTGCCTGTTATTCAATACTTCAATATATTTTACATCACTGCTGAAGGTAAACAAATGCAACAAAATCTTAAGCACTACACTCTAGGTAGAAATGTTTAAATTAACTTCTCTTAAAGTGATACTAAATGCTCAAACCAGGAAGTATCACTTTACAACGTGCAGTCCAAACACAAAAGGGAAACCAGGTTTGCAGGGGAAAAAAAAGCCTTTCGGGAAGTCAGCTGACCTAGATAAAAAACTTATATTCCAGCACTAATTCTTCACATGTAGAAATACCATAGTAGCTGATTTTGTCTGTCTTTCCCTGAAGCTTATAACAAAAAAACCAAAACAAAACACCCCCTCCGCACCCCCACCCCCCAAAAAAACAGCAACAAAAAACCCCAAACATCAAGGATGCCTAACAGCCCAGACTGACCTCCAGAAGTACATACAGGTTCCTCTCACAAGCACTGACAAGCTCAGGAAACATGTCCTTATCTCTGGTCACCAAAAATTTCTTTCATCTGTAAAAACGTGCTCTTGACACACACTCTTTATTTGTTTGAGATACAGGTAACTGAAAAAAGCTATGACCTTATGACAGCTAATAACAATGAAATTTTTCCATTACATGCTGTCACTATTACCCTAGAAAGTCAGGGTCAAACATCTGGTTACAGTATTTCTGACAGTGGTATTTACATACCTCTACTTTCTTTCCCCCCCTCTCCACATCTTACCTCTGTAACGGGCAATTCAAGCTGAACCACATCATCTTGCTTTGAAACAGGCGTTTGCAGAGCTGTGTCTAACAGTAAGATGCCATTGAGATCTTTCCTACATCCTACTGCGTAATCATCCACAAAGATCACTTTATCCACAGTAGAAATATACTGACATTTCACCCGTCCACCTGGTTTAGCTATAAAGGGAAAGCAAAAAAGAAGACCAAATTAGAAAACAGCTTTTATATAAAAGACCTTTAATATCTCTTCTGGAAAGTAATATAACAGTTTAGAAAAATGTTTACTTCTTTAGATGATGAAAACCTAGCATTTTAGCTACCACAACTTGCACCAAACTTTTATATTTCCTATACTACAAAACCAACTACCAAAACCTATACAGTCCCTCAACTACTACAACCATTGCATGCCTACAATGGAAGCCATTATGCAAGTCCTGCTCCAACCAGGAGGCCTAAACTAGCATTTTCAAGCCTAATGTAGACACCTAGTACACTTGATACTACCTGACAGTCAATAGTAAGAATGGAATTGTACAAATCAGCACGAAAAAAAAAGGACAAAACCGATGAACTACCATTAAGGCTGAATAACACTGTGAGTATTGTTTTGGTTGATGAAAACTCTGAAAACAAAGTACAGCATGTAACATGCACCAACATTACACTGATACTTATATAGCTTATTTCTGCTCAGTGCTGCACATGTGATGTTAGTAACAGGTCTGAGGAGTTTGGTAGGGGTTGAGGAAGACTGTCAGCAGATAAATAAGGAAAGGCTGCCGCAATGGATATTACCCTTAGAAATGTTTAATGTTACTCAACAGTGTTATACAGTCATACCTCTGTAGTCACAAGGAACAGGTCTCCTGAGGGTCTCGCAAACCATTTAATCTGCGAGCATTCATGGGTCATTACTATGCATACAGGCCACGCCCATCACTCCACCCTCAGCCAACCAGGAGCGCTGGGGAGCGTTTTCCTCTCCTCCTCAGGGACTCTCACAGCACAGGGGAGCAAAGGGAAGTATTTCTGAGCCCTCTCTCTCTGGGGAGACCCCTGGAGAATCCCTGGGCGTCTCTTTGGCATCTTCTGTAGTAGGGATCAGGCAGGGAGACACACAGGAGCTGGGCAGAGACCCCTACAAGGAATGCCCGTGCTGCCCCTCAGCTAAGCAGAGGCACCGCGCCTGCGTCAACCAGGAAGCTCCACGAATCACTCTGTGAATCACTGAGGCAGATTCGTGGGGAAAATTTCTGCGGACTGGTGAGGTCGCGATGGAGAAGCTGCAATGCACAGAGGTATGACTGTATTATATATGTGTCCAAGTCTGGATGGACTGTAAAACCAAATGTAATCCATGCAATAAGCTACCTGCATAGCAGGCAAACTGTCTTATTGCACAGAAAGTGTCACCTGCCACTGGAGAAGTGACTGTATGTAAGTTGTAAGTACATGGACACATCCTCCAAAGGGCAAAGTCGAAATTGCTGTATTGTCAGCATAGATGTCTTCTTGTTGCACGGGAACAGGAGTTTCATTAAATTTTGCATTAATCATATCCCATTCCTGTTCTCGTCTTTCCTCAGTCACTGGATACTGGTTTTACTATAAATAATTAAAAATACCCATTTTGGTAGCTAGAATACAGTAAAACATTCAGGTAAGGACAGCTACAGACTTCTGTTATCTTCATGCTTAGATATAGTTAAACAGAAATTAAAACTTCTGAAAATAGTATGTCACATGAATGTGACCACATACATTTGTGGTATCCTCTCTCAAAAATGCAGGTCAAGGACAGCTGTCAGCTGCCCTTCTCATCAAAATTTTCAAAACAATGACTCATACAGTCTCAAAACACAGAACATATGCCTTGGCCTGCATTAAGGATACTGCAATTGTAATTATTGCTGTAACAGTCAGAAACACTTCAAGAGCCCTGGAATCACTTGATAGTTGCAAAGTCTTTAGTCCTTCCTCACCAAAAATGGTTCTCTGAATAGAAAATCAGTGAGTTGCAAAACACGTTTTTGCCAATACATTTGATTTCCTCATACAAGACTTTCTACAGACAATACAGCTGCAGGCAAGGAAGTAAGTAATTCTACAGGAAAATAACATTTTTTACCAAAATTCAAATACAAGTTGAAAAGGATTAGTTTCAACAATGTACTGGAAACTATTATGCAAATAAACTGAAGGGTATCTTATGAACTAAACTAGAAAAGTCAGCAGATTCTGATGGTGTTTGTAGTTTATCCGGTGTGATCCAAGTAATGGATCACCACAGGATGCTTTTTTTAACCCGTCACTTCTCTCCTCCTCCTTCACAGAAAAAATGGGAAAACCTCACCCTTTCTGGCAGCAATAATATCATAATATTGTCATTTATACTTTCCTTATTTTCCTGTCAAGCACAGGAGAATGCTCATGCCCTATGACTAGCAGTTCAGCTGTCTGTGGGAGCACCACTCCTAGAGGCTTTCCAGGCTAGAAATTCTTACTTTATGATCTCTGCAGTGAAATCTCGTCTAAACCAGCAAATGGCCAGTATGCTCTGAGTAAGTAGCCCAAATCTTTAGAAGGCAACCAAGGTTACTAACAAGGCAGATAACACGCCTAATCAACAAAATGTGACCAAAATCTGACCTACAAAAATATTACAGAAAACAAACTTGTTTGGAGAATTCATTAACAGTCTAAGCAGCATCTCTTGCACCTCCACAGCTGTAGGCACTAAGATGCGCCAAACTAATTAGAGAATTAGCCTTGCATTTCACACAGAATCACAGAATACTACGAGTTGGAAGGGACCCACAAGGATCATCTAGTCCAACTCATTGAAATAGAAGAATGAAAAAGTTTGTTTCTATTTCTCTGCTACAGATAGATTTAGCCTCAAAGCTTTAGAGCTTAAGAGAAGGTGGTTTTCACCTGAATATGCACTATCACCATCATGAAGAGCTGTAGATTAATGTTGACAGTTACACCTTGATCTTTTGTAATATTGAAAAAAAGTTAATTCACCTTGAAAACTGCTCTCCAGGAATGGCACTAAAACAAGTCAGAGTCAGTAATTGTCTTGACAAGAAGCTCCCAATGCGCAGCAAAAAAACTCAAATAGTTTCTAAATGACAGTAAACTAACACTTTTATCTGCAGCTCTAGAGTGAGAGTGGTAAACACATGCATCATAGCACTAATTCCATAATGCTAACATCCAAGTCTAGTCAAACATCCAAAGGAACACTCATAACTTTGATCTATGAATGTTGTTAGGTCTTTAGATTGGGAATTAAAGTAACATTTGTGGAGAAACAGAAATCCTATCAGCTCAGCAGAATGCATACATTACATGCACCAATACTAGTCTCTGAACTTCCAATTTCAACTAGAATATACAAACATTATCTCAGTACAAATTTCAAAATGCTGCAAGCATGGGAAGCTAAATGAATAAAGTTTGGGGAGATGAAAAGCCCTTCTATTCCATTAACTCTGTATAGTAAGATCTGAACATCAAGCTACTTAGAGGCGAGTGAATCTAAAACTCAAGAAAGAGCCAGGTCAGTGGACAGCAAAACTATTTATTATAGAGACAAAAATGTTTTGCTAGAACCTCATTCAGCTTCTTCTCACACACTTTTCACGTGCACCTGGGATTAAAAAAAACTGTATATTGGTTGTCCTCATTTGTTGCAAGGCCTTTCCTATTGCTAATGTTTCACATATTCACAAAACCAAGTGAAAGTTAGCAAATGTAACATCTAATTATATGCTGGCTAAGCAACACATCTGCCAAGGCAAGTCTACATGGACAAATGCAGTTTGAGGAAGTTCTACAATATAAATAAAAAACCCTAGCCCCTCTCAAAAAGTTCGACTTGCTGTCTTTAATTTGCTATATTTAGAGGAAATTATTCTGAACTAATACTGCAGAAAATCACAGCTATGGATTAGTTACAAAGGGTTCACACAGAAGAGGACAAAAAGCAAAACCACTGCAAGTCGGCTTTAAAAACAAGAAAGTTGTTTCCAAACTGTTTTACCTTAGTAGCTCCCAAATGAAACAAACCCACGGTGCTTACGAACATTTGGGAACGCAATAGTGAATCAGGACATGAATCCTCATCACTACTTAATCTATCAGTTACAGACTCTTTCTTGTTCCTCCTCTCCTCTTCCTCACATACACCCTCAGTGGAAACTTAAGCAGTGTAGTCTTATCTC
>WEKX01027143.1:315768-350606 GCA_013390025.1 Pitta sordida | reverse complement strand
ATTTCTCTGCTACAGATAGATTTAGCCTCAAAGCTTTAGAGCTTAAGAGAAGGTGGTTTTCACCTGAATATGCACTATCACCATCATGAAGAGCTGTAGATTAATGTTGACAGTTACACCTTGATCTTTTGTAATATTGAAAAAAAGTTAATTCACCTTGAAAACTGCTCTCCAGGAATGGCACTAAAACAAGTCAGAGTCAGTAATTGTCTTGACAAGAAGCTCCCAATGTGCAGCAAAAAAACTCAAATAGTTTCTAAATGACAGTAAACTAACACTTTTATCTGCAGCTCTAGAGTGAGAGTGGTAAACACATGCATCATAGCACTAATTCCATAATGCTAACATCCAAGTCTAGTCAAACATCCAAAGGAACACTCATAACTTTGATCTATGAATGTTGTTAGGTCTTTAGATTGGGAATTAAAGTAACATTTGTGGAGAAACAGAAATCCTATCAGCTCAGCAGAATGCATACATTACATGCACCAATACTAGTCTCCGAACTTCCAATTTCAACTAGAATATACAAACATTATCTCAGTACAAATTTCAAAATGCTGCAAGCATGGGAAGCTAAATGAATAAAGTTTGGGGAGATGAAAAGCCCTTCTATTCCATTAACTCTGTATAGTAAGATTTGAACATCAAGCTACTTAGAGGCGAGTGAATCTAAAACTCAAGAAAGAGCCAGGTCAGTGGACAGCAAAACTATTTATTATAGAGACAAAAATGTTTTGCTAGAACCTCATTCAGCTTCTTCTAACACACTTTTCACATGCACCTGGGATTAAAAAAACCTGTATATTGGTTGTCCTCATTTGTTGCAAGGCCTTTCCTATTGCTAGTGTTTCACATATTCACAAAACCAAGTGAAAGTTAGCAAATGTAACATCTAATTATATGCTGGCTAAGCAACACATCTGCCAAGGCAAGTCTACATGGACAAATGCAGTTTGAGGAAGTTCTACAATACAAATAAAAAACCCTAGCCCCTCTCAAAAAGTTCGACTTGCTGTCTTTAATTTGCTATATTTAGAGGAAATTATTCTGAACTAATACTGCAGAAAATCACAGCTATGGATTAGTTACAAAGGGTTCACACAGAAGAGGACAAAAAGCAAAACCACTGCAAGTCGGCTTTAAAAAAAAGTTGTTTCCAAACTGTTTTACCTTAGTAGCTCCCAAATGAAACAAACCCACGGTGCTTACGAACATTTGGGAACGCAATAGTGAATCAGGACATGAATCCTCATCACTACTTAATCTATCAGTTACAGACTCTTTCTTGTTCCTCCTCTCCTCTTCCTCACATACACCCTCAGTGGGACATGAATCCTCATCACTACTTAATCTATCAGTTACAGACTCTTTCTTGTTCCTCCTCTCCTCTCCCTCACATACACCCTCAGTGGAAACTTAAGCAGTGTAGTCTTATCTCTTATCTCCCAGGCACAGGCTGGGTCCCTGATTTGTTCTAAACATCACCTCAGCAAAGCAGTCTGCTGCCATCATGAAGGCATCCCTTGGCTCTCTCCTTTCTCAGAAGAAAAACATTGTCAAACCAGAGGAAAGGATAGAAAGGAAACTATTAGATGAAATCAAATTCAAGTTCCTACTACAGACAAATTGTGTAAACAGGCTTAAACCAGCTATACATAATCAACTTTCTCTTTTAGATTCTACTGCATGCACACACCTCCATCTGCCACATCAGCAGAAAGAGCTGTCTGAAGCTATTGAATAAAACAAAAACACATTCAGAGCTGAAACAGGAAAGAAAATTAGAACAGTTCTTTAAACAGCAAGAATGCTAAAGGAGGCAGCAATACCCAGCACCAAGTGCCTTCAAACACCAAGTGCCTTCAAACAAAATCCAGTACTGGATTTAGTTAATCAAAAACCAGGTGTGATCTAAAGATTATCTCCTCCTTCAGCAACAAACAGGATTGGGTGGTTTCAGTACCAGTTCCATTATATGAGAGCTGGTTTTAATAATCCTTATTAGCAGGAAGATGTGTTATCTGGGACAAAACATTGGAGACTGTCACATGAATATTAAGTAGACATGTCTGATCAAGCACCTACATACTAACAGAACACTAACACTTAAAACGTTTCAGAACATAAAACTCCACTGAGACCAAGACACTCCATACCTTACTAGCTTTGCAGGTTCTCTTCCACTCAGCAGGAAGACACTGGTGAACCCTTTGTGCCCACACTCATTATGTGGTTTCAGATCTCCATGTATCTAACATTATGGCTGCATTATATACTCTACAGTTTTATACCCCCATCCTGAAGACAAATTATGAAAGATTTCACAAGGTATTCTACAATCCTTTCTGCAAACTTGGGCAAACCATGAAAATCCACGTCTTTGCAATTCTCCTGCAAACACCTCACAGAGGACACTGTCTTCTACAAAATTTTTCTCAAAGTGAAAACAATGACTAAAAAATTTCAGAAAAGTTGTCTCCCACAAGTTGCAGACAGACAGGTTACACAGAATCCACCCAGAACCAGACAGGCAAGAAACACTTCACAGCTCAGTAACAAGAAGTTTCTGTGCTTCAAGAGGAAGTCCCATCACAGCATTTCACAACAAAGAACCTTTGCCAAATGACACTTTACCACCAGTTCCTCTTTTTGTCCCTAAAGTGGCTACGGCATCAGAGTTCACCCATTATGTGCCCCGCAATCTCTGCAGCAGGAGTAAATATCTCCAGCTACGGCACTTTTTAAACTTTCAAGACTGTTCAGCAGAAAATGGTTTAGCTTCTCTCCCTCCCTCCGAAGTCCCAGTATTACAGAATCACAGAATTAATAAGGTTGGAAAAGACCATAGAGATCAACAAGTCCAACCTATCACCTGTTACCTAACCTGTTACCCCTATAAGGGGCCCCTATAAGGAGTTTCCAACACACCGTGCTGGGAGTAGGAGCAAGTCCTCAAAAGCAAATGGGTAGTTTACAAGGCAAGTGACAAACCGTCAAGTGCAAAGTTCATAGTTAACGACCAAACACCGAGCTGAGCTGGCAGCCAGTTATGAATGGCACTCATGGAAGCTTTATATGGTTTACTATCTTCACCAATGGCTTGGATGACAGGACAGGCTGCACCTTCCCTATGACGGTGGATAACACCGCAAGTTCACAGGTTATTCCGAGTTGGAAGGGACCCTCAGGATCATTGAGCCCAACTCCCAAGCAAACGCCCACCCAGGGATGGAACCCAGAAGCGTGGGACCACGGGCACCACGCTCCATCCATCCGAGCCTCCCATCATCTAGACCATGTCACTGAGTTCCCCATCCAGTCTTTTCTTAAAAATCCTCCAGGGATGGTGACTCCACCACCTCCCCTGGGCAGACCATTCCAAATGAGAGATCCCTCTGTGTGTGAAAAAGCTCTTCCTCACATCCAGCCTAAACGTCCCCTGGCGTAGCTTGAGGCCATGTCCTCTTGTTCTGGTGTTGTCAGCCTGACAGAAGAGATTTACAGCCACTTGACCACAGGGAGGAAAACTGATGCATTACAGGGAAGGGCTGCCTTACAAAAGGATCTCAAAAAGATAGAGAAGCTTGACACAAATCCCCTGATGTTCAGTGAAGACAAATGGAATGTCTTACACTTGAGATGGAACACAACCCCATATTATCAAGAGAAGCTGAGGACCAACTGTCTAGGTGGCAACATGAGAAGAAGAATGTGGAGAGCCTGACAGACAGGCTGAACAAGAGGCAGCAGTGCATCCTTTTAGTGACAAACTGTTACCACATAGGGGATCAAGGGAAAAGATGAGCCCCCTCTAACCAGCAATTCTGAGCCAACATCCAGCTTCACTCCTCCAGCCGAGATACAAGAAGTTACACGAGTCTCAATTAAGGGGTTCCAAGACAGTTAGAGGGCTGGAGCACATGACATGTGGAGAAAGAATAAGATAACTGGGCTCATGTAGTCTGCAGAAAGAGAGGTTTAGAAGGAAATCTAACAGCAGTCTTCCATTACTGCAGAAGTAGTTCAAAAACCATGTCAGACTGCTGAGTTACTACCTACCCAATTCTACCCTTCTCTTTGGGACATTACTTTTAAAAAACCACAACAGCAAACACAGAAGCAAACACACTGGATCAGAGGAAAATGTGCATAACTCCACATTTTGTCCAAGACAGTGGTTTAACCCAAGTGGTGAGTGAAGAATTTAAGAAAGGATATGAAGACAATAGTTCTTCCCTGTTAAGGCTCTCAGTCCCTGCTAATTGTGCTCAGGGACCTTCTGAGACAAAAGGGATTTTGTTTTTTGTAGTGACCATTGATAGGTTTGTCTTCCCTCACTTTGTCTAACGCTTGTAATTCCACAAACATCCAATGCCCTGCAGCCAGGAGCTCCGTATTTCACTGTTTCTCAGAGTTACTGTTTTTGATGCCCTCAGCTCTTGTACTAGAACAATCAACTCCCAATTTACATTTTTCACATGTCCAGAATTCTGCAAACCTCTCACTCGCTTACCTCCCCATTCCAAATCATCCTCACCATCTTTTTCACATTGAATACTGTTTCACATAAATAAACCATCCCACACCTCAAGTTACTAGTTCTGTTATGGTCTTCTGGAAATGGAAATACCAAAACTGCACACATACAGGCATTGAAATGGACTTATATTATTGGTTGGGTTTTTGACAACTTCTCTGGCAGTTTCTTATATGATAAGAACTGAACAATTAGCTGGTATTTCATAATCCTAACACAACTTGAAGATCTCACTGTAGCATTGTGAGTCATTTCAGACCCTCGTACACCAGACTCCAACTCCACCAAATTCTTATAAGTACTTCAAGTTAATAAAGTGCATGCATTCCCACATTCTCTTAATCAAGTGCTTCTACAGAGGANGTCTTATCTCCCAGGCACAGGCTGGGTCCCTGATTTGTTCTAAACATCACCTCAGCAAAGCAGTCTGCTGCCATCATGAAGGCATCCCTTGGCTCTCTCCTTTCTCAGAAGAAAAACATTGTCAAACCAGAGGAAAGGATAGAAAGGAAACTATTAGATGAAATCAAATTCAAGTTCCTACTACAGACAAATTGTGTAAACAGGCTTAAACCAGCTATACATAATCAACTTTCTCTTTTAGATTCTACTGCATGCACACACCTCCATCTGCCACATCAGCAGAAAGAGCTGTCTGAAGCTATTGAATAAAACAAAAACACATTCAGAGCTGAAACAGGAAAGAAAATTAGAACAGTTCTTTAAACAGCAAGAATGCTAAAGGAGGCAGCAATACCCAGCACCAAGTGCCTTCAAACACCAAGTGCCTTCAAACAAAATCCAGTACTGGATTTAGTTAATCAAAAACCAGGTGTGATCTAAAGATTATCTCCTCCTTCAGCAACAAACAGGATTGGGTGGTTTCAGTACCAGTTCCATTATATGAGAGCTGGTTTTAATAATCCTTATTAGCAGGAAGATGTGTTATCTGGGACAAAACATTGGAGACTGTCACATGAATATTAAGTAGACATGTCTGATCAAGCACCTACATACTAACAGAACACTAACACTTAAAACGTTTCAGAACATAAAACTCCACTGAGACCAAGACACTCCATACCTTACTAGCTTTGCAGGTTCTCTTCCACTCAGCAGGAAGACACTGGTGAACCCTTTGTGCCCACACTCATTATGTGGTTTCAGATCTCCATGTATCTAACATTATGGCTGCATTATATACTCTACAGTTTTATACCCCCATCCTGAAGACAAATTATGAAAGATTTCACAAGGTATTCTACAATCCTTTCTGCAAACTTGGGCAAACCATGAAAATCCACGTCTTTGCAATTCTCCTGCAAACACCTCACAGAGGACACTGTCTTCTACAAAATTTTTCTCAAAGTGAAAACAATGACTAAAAAATTTCAGAAAAGTTGTCTCCCACAAGTTGCAGACAGACAGGTTACACAGAATCCACCCAGAACCAGACAGGCAAGAAACACTTCACAGCTCAGTAACAAGAAGTTTCTGTGCTTCAAGAGGAAGTCCCATCACAGCATTTCACAACAAAGAACCTTTGCCAAATGACACTTTACCACCAGTTCCTCTTTTTGTCCCTAAAGTGGCTACGGCATCAGAGTTCACCCATTATGTGCCCCGCAATCTCTGCAGCAGGAGTAAATATCTCCAGCTACGGCACTTTTTAAACTTTCAAGACTGTTCAGCAGAAAATGGTTTAGCTTCTCTCCCTCCCTCCGAAGTCCCAGTATTACAGAATCACAGAATTAATAAGGTTGGAAAAGACCATAGAGATCAACAAGTCCAACCTATCACCTGTTACCTAACCTGTTACCCCTATAAGGGGCCCCTATAAGGAGTTTNTAGGTTTGTCTTCCCTCACTTTGTCTAACGCTTGTAATTCCACAAACATCCAATGCCCTGCAGCCAGGAGCTCCGTATTTCACTGTTTCTCAGAGTTACTGTTTTTGATGCCCTCAGCTCTTGTACTAGAACAATCAACTCCCAATTTACATTTTTCACATGTCCAGAATTCTGCAAACCTCTCACTCGCTTACCTCCCCATTCCAAATCATCCTCACCATCTTTTTCACATTGAATACTGTTTCACATAAATAAACCATCCCACACCTCAAGTTACTAGTTCTGTTATGGTCTTCTGGAAATGGAAATACCAAAACTGCACACATACAGGCATTGAAATGGACTTATATTATTGGTTGGGTTTTTGACAACTTCTCTGGCAGTTTCTTATATGATAAGAACTGAACAATTAGCTGGTATTTCATAATCCTAACACAACTTGAAGATCTCACTGTAGCATTGTGAGTCATTTCAGACCCTCGTACACCAGACTCCAACTCCACCAAATTCTTATAAGTACTTCAAGTTAATAAAGTGCATGCATTCCCACATTCTCTTAATCAAGTGCTTCTACAGAGGAAAGCTGAAGGACACACTAGATTCATGCATGTTTAAGTTATATTTAAAAGTGAAACTACGCTTTAGGATGCCTTTTCAAATTCTTCAGAGAAGCTGGCAAAACTGAAAGGCCTTGTATGTTTAAAACACTTACTTGCAGCCCAAGAATATCTGAACACGGTGACTACATAAGTTTAACTTTAGTTCTGTCACTAGAAGGAAACATTCAGAAAAGCTAACTTAAGTCTGGCCTTGACAAGCTCCTTCTACAGGTAATAGAACCAGGTTCCTCCAAAAGTTCAGAGTAAGGACTTTGTATTGCATGGAGAGGGAATCTAAAATTATTTGTTGATAAATGCCAATCTTGTTATACAAAAGCTATAGAAAACTGAACAGGAAAAATCNCTATCACCTGTTACCTAACCTGTTACCCCTATAAGGGGCCCCTATAAGGAGTTTCCAACACACCGTGCTGGGAGTAGGAGCAAGTCCTCAAAAGCAAATGGGTAGTTTACAAGGCAAGTGACAAACCGTCAAGTGCAAAGTTCATAGTTAACGACCAAACACCGAGCTGAGCTGGCAGCCAGTTATGAATGGCACTCATGGAAGCTTTATATGGTTTACTATCTTCACCAATGGCTTGGATGACAGGACAGGCTGCACCTTCCCTATGACGGTGGATAACACCGCAAGTTCACAGGTTATTCCGAGTTGGAAGGGACCCTCAGGATCATTGAGCCCAACTCCCAAGCAAACGCCCACCCAGGGATGGAACCCAGAAGCGTGGGACCACGGGCACCACGCTCCATCCATCCGAGCCTCCCATCATCTAGACCATGTCACTGAGTTCCCCATCCAGTCTTTTCTTAAAAATCCTCCAGGGATGGTGACTCCACCACCTCCCCTGGGCAGACCATTCCAAATGAGAGATCCCTCTGTGTGTGAAAAAGCTCTTCCTCACATCCAGCCTAAACGTCCCCTGGCGTAGCTTGAGGCCATGTCCTCTTGTTCTGGTGTTGTCAGCCTGACAGAAGAGATTTACAGCCACTTGACCACAGGGAGGAAAACTGATGCATTACAGGGAAGGGCTGCCTTACAAAAGGATCTCAAAAAGATAGAGAAGCTTGACACAAATCCCCTGATGTTCAGTGAAGACAAATGGAATGTCTTACACTTGAGATGGAACACAACCCCATATTATCAAGAGAAGCTGAGGACCAACTGTCTAGGTGGCAACATGAGAAGAAGAATGTGGAGAGCCTGACAGACAGGCTGAACAAGAGGCAGCAGTGCATCCTTTTAGTGACAAACTGTTACCACATAGGGGATCAAGGGAAAAGATGAGCCCCCTCTAACCAGCAATTCTGAGCCAACATCCAGCTTCACTCCTCCAGCCGAGATACAAGAAGTTACACGAGTCTCAATTAAGGGGTTCCAAGACAGTTAGAGGGCTGGAGCACATGACATGTGGAGAAAGAATAAGATAACTGGGCTCATGTAGTCTGCAGAAAGAGAGGTTTAGAAGGAAATCTAACAGCAGTCTTCCATTACTGCAGAAGTAGTTCAAAAACCATGTCAGACTGCTGAGTTACTACCTACCCAATTCTACCCTTCTCTTTGGGACATTACTTTTAAAAAACCACAACAGCAAACACAGAAGCAAACACACTGGATCAGAGGAAAATGTGCATAACTCCACATTTTGTCCAAGACAGTGGTTTAACCCNAAGCTGAAGGACACACTAGATTCATGCATGTTTAAGTTATATTTAAAAGTGAAACTACGCTTTAGGATGCCTTTTCAAATTCTTCAGAGAAGCTGGCAAAACTGAAAGGCCTTGTATGTTTAAAACACTTACTTGCAGCCCAAGAATATCTGAACACGGTGACTACATAAGTTTAACTTTAGTTCTGTCACTAAAAGGAAACATTCAGAAAAGCTAACTTAAGTCTGGCCTTGACAAGCTCCTTCTACAGGTAATAGAACCAGGTTCCTCCAAAAGTTCAGAGTAAGGACTTTGTATTGCATGGAGAGGGAATCTAAAATTATTTGTTGATAAATGCCAATCTTGTTATACAAAAGCTATAGAAAACTGAACAGGAAAAATCTACTACAGTTATACCTCCTCATTTGTGAGGAACGGGTCATGGCAGGGCTCTCACAGAACGTCAAATTCACAAACTAGTGCAGGTCATTAATATGCATGCAGGCCACACCCACTGCTCCACCCCCCGCCACTCCAGAGCGCTGCGGACACTCTTCCGCTCCTTCCCATGGCCTCTCTCAGCACAGGGGAGCAAAGGGAACCATTTCTGAGCAGCTGCTGCAACCGTGCGTGCCCACAGCCCAAACCCCACGCCGCTGCTCCCCCCCTGGCCCCTCCACCCCCGGCGCTTGTGCCCAACGTGTCATGGCCCCATGCGGCATCCTGGCCTGCCGGGGCTGTCTGCGCGGCACAGCCGCGAGGTGGGCGTATCTCGCTGCTGCACCGTCCCAGCTGCTTCTGCAACCGCCACCTGGCTGCTGCCACCACGCGTGCTCGCCCTGCCTTCGCGGCACGGAAAGGGTGTCCCCAGGCTCTGGTCGGCATTCTTGGAGCCTGGGAAACCTTAACTTTGCAAAAATGCGACACCCCGTGCCACTTATGGCGGCGGAGGGCGGGGCGGGCATTAGTATCGTAGTTTCTTTCCCTTTAACATCCACCGGTCCTGGGAGAGGCAGTGCTGCCCGTACGGTCCCAGAGGGCAGAGGAACAGAAGCCTCCTCCTGGCGCAGCGGCAGCTGCCCCCTCCCAGCACACAGCATTTGCCCCACCTCGCCTGCCTCACTTTCGTGGGGCAGTTTCCCTGGTCAGTGAGCGGGGCACGGGGCCACAGGACTCTAAACGTCATGGTGAGCAAGACAAACCACACGCCCTGCCCGCGGGGCCAGGCGAGTCCTACCCCACAGGGAGCTCCGGCACCGCCCCTCGGTGGAGCAGAGGCACAGTGCATGCATCGGCCGGGGAACACCACAAACGGCTGAAGCAAAATTGCAAGAAATTTTCCTGTCAATTCCGTGGGGTCGTAATGGAGGGGTCGCAATGCAGCGGGGATATAGTGTATTAAAAAACATCTGTTAAGCAGTGCAAAGTATCGCTGTTTACATCACAACATAAACTTAAAATCCCTTAGAAGACAATGGAGTCTATCACAGTATTTCTCCACAACAACCACAGTGCCTTCTCACATTCCAATTAAACATTTGCCAGCCTTCACTGCCATCCTCCCAGCTTCCTATTTTCCCACTGTCATCCAGATACTCCATCACAGTTCTCAGTCCCAACCGTCACCCTCCTAGCTCCTACTTTCAATAGTTTTTGAGTCTCTGTAGTCTGTTGCCTAATCAACAGCACTAATACAATTGTTCTACAGCCACCAAATGCTCCGATGAAATCCTGTCTGCCTCTCACTCAGTCTGGTCAGGGAAGTGCAGCAGATCAAAGAGCTTTCCCTGCACCAACTGTACTTGGGACTGAAGAACTGCCAACCAACTCTGTGCTGTACAAGCCTTCACTACCCAGCACTCGAGACTGGGTATGTTTTCACTAATGCTACTAATTTGGAAGACTACTTAACTGATAAGCAAATTCCCTCCTAAGTTACACATTACAAAAGTTATCAACACTCACTGATCGGCCCTAGCAAAAACCTCAAGAAAATTTTATACATAATAGTGGTTATGTTCATGTGACAGCTAAGTTATAATTTTACACTTTCAAATTTACGTTATGCACAATGTTTATTGTGTATCATCTTTATCTGTGGAGTGCTCTTTCCCCAATGTGCACATGAATCTCCAAAATAAATGTTTGGCAGATTTCCTGTCTACTTTTTGACTACCAATGTATATTGGGTCCTGACCAAATCCTGATATACTTCCCAAGGACAAGGCAGCAATGGAATTGGGCCAATACACAATTCTGTATTTGACTCCACAGAAACTAAAAGGAGCTGCAAGTGTTAGTATTCACCTGTACTTCACAAATGAAAGAACTGAAGGCAATAACTGTTCTTTTTTGAACACTCAGTGACAAGCACTCATCTGGTGACTGCAAGCCGTCACTGCAATTAAGAGAGCATTAACTATTTAAGGACAGCTTTCTAACAGCAGAAAGCAATACTGTGGCATCACTTAAGAACCATCAGGGAAGTGAACTGATCTATGTGTAAATTTTTTATTTTAATTTTTTTTTTTTAAATGGTAAGCAGCTACTGATGCCAGTGAAACAGACAGTACATAACAAGCTATCTCACAACATGTCTTGGACAGGCTGATACACTCAAAAGTACTCCATGAGTTCACATGGATGTAAGCCTCATCTCCATCTCCAAGGCAGCCTACGAAACATTCTGGAAATGTCATACTGCTCAAGGAAAATTAAAGAATCCTTGTAACAGCAAGAATGGATAGGTTTGTTCCCTGATTTTAAAGTAACTTGGAAAGAAAATCTGACACAACAGATCAACACCACACCAAAAAATCAGACATAATCATCATTCAAAAAGAGAACCAAGGTGAATCTTCAGTTTAGGACAGATTTTTCTTATATTCTGTCTTATAAAATCCTAGATGTTCTAATTCGCTTAGGCTCAAGTTATGGATACCAACGCAATAGCAACCATAAAAATATAAACAATATAACTAAAGACTCAGAAAGTGGTTTTACAGGGCCAGCTAACACTATAGTGGGCTACTAGAAAGGACCAACAGGACAGGAGGGTATACTAGATCCAAATCACTGATCACCAGTATCTTCAGCACAGTAAAAAGATGAGGGCTTTTAAAGATCACTAGGCTGGGCAATCAAAAGCAAAAGCCTTCTCCATGTTTTCATTACTTCAAGTCCAACCGAGAGTCACTTGCTTTCTTTCATAATGTTCTGAACTTGAACTATCAATGACCTGTCAGAACATACTTCTGCAAAATTTCTTCTACATTTCACAGAACACAGTACACAATATGACAGGGAGCTGAGCTGAAGGGTGTATCATATAAGCATATTAAAAGCTGACTTAACCAAAGTTGGATCACAATCATCATTAAGGGTAAAACTCCTTTTTTTTCCCCCTGAGACCTCTTCACATCAATGAGAAATACCTTAACTACCTGTGAGACAATTAGGGCAGGAAGTCAAAATTCAGATCCCTGACAAAAAGCACAGTATTTCCCATTTTGAGTCACTAAGAAGCATTCCAAGATCCATCTTTCTGCAAAAGAGCTTCCCAGTCCATATGCAGAGGTTTAGGGAATCTCCTGTTGTCTGACACTAAAGCATTTAATAATACTGCACTACTGTGGCAATGATGGGTATGAATCCATAGTCCAGATATGAATGATCTGCCAATAAAATAAAACGATGTTGTGCTATCATGTATGGCAACATAACATGTGCCTTCACTGCTGCCTGTTTTAACTTCCAAATCCCTGCAAGAAAAATAGAACTGCAAACATCCCTTTAAAGGCATGTGAAAGGAAAACACTTCTACTCTAATTTAGCTTCTGCAGAAGACAATCCAGATGTGCTTCAGTAGAACCTGGAAATATCAATTAACAGCACCTTGACAGTCTGGCAAGATGCCTGGCAAGTGAGAATGGATATCTGACATACTCTGATTAAGCTGGCACACAAATGGAGCTCACAGCACTCTGGAATCATTGCTGGTATAAAACACTGAACTCAAATCTCACAATTGTCCTATTCTGTTTCCTCAGGTGCTTAAGGCTCCTCACTAATGATCTTAGGATCATATAAATCAATGGAATGGTCTCTTGGAGAAGTACTTCAGCCAGACGAGCAGTCATATAAGTACACTCACATGCAAGGTGGGCTGTAGCAAGTCAGTAGATACTTGACAATATTCCCCATGTGATCAGAAGATAAACAAGGAGAAAATTCTGTACCAAACTTCATTACTATTATTTTTTTGTTTCATAATCAAATGAAAGAAAGTGACCAGGAGATGAAGAAACTCGCCCTAATTTTGAGGAATGAAGGAGACAACTTGAGCAGTATTAGCAGTGAGTTTCAAACAGCTGAAAGTGCTGATGCTCTCTTCAAATAATTCAAGTGTAGAACTGGATGGCGGAGTATCTCAACAGTTTCTTCCAACAGGTTATTATAAGAAATGCAAACCCCCTCTATGACTTCCAAGCTTCAAAAGAGAATCTTTTCTTCTCATTTCCCCTTCTGCATCACATGGAAAAGAATCAAAAAGAACCAGCGCTGGGCACCCCCTGGGAGATTTCCAAGGTACAGTAATTTGAAGTCAGACAGCTGAAGACAAACCAGACTTCCCAAAAGAGAACTCTGACAGACAGACAATGGTATTGAACTTGCAGGCACAGGTGAGGCTCCTGGGCTGGGATCTATTTACTTCTAAATTCTTCGATGGAGGAACAGCGGTTGAGGGCCCCTGGTGATAACACAGAATCTGTTTCCCCTGCAGTGACTGGTATATATGTACAGCGAATATATCCTTCCCAGTACAGACTCAGATGCCTGTATTGTGATTCCTCTTAGGGCCTCTACAGTAATTTAGAAGGTCTTAACTACAAAACACTCTGCATTTTAGCAAACAAGGCTCTGAAGCTATTGCTACATCAAATTAATCTAGAAAAACCTCCAGAAACATTCAAAACGGCCACTGTCCATCTGACAGTGCATTTTAGTTTCCTGCCCAAGCTTCTCTGGGAACTACAGCACTCTCCCAGTTCAGGCAGTTTTCTATTTTATTTGTAAATAGAAAGAACTGATAAATGAAACATCTTAAGAGTCACTTGAAATTATTCCAGAAGTTTGTTTAGATTATTCAGTATGGTTTTGATTGACTTTTTTGGTTGCTTGGGGTTTTGGTGGGATTTCTTGGCTTTTTCTGAAGCAGAGGAAAAGGTTCATCCTTACTGCTGTATTTAGAGATGGCTCGTGTATGTTTTTTGGCTATCCGTGTTCAACTTGACTTAAACCACACAAATATTTAAATGTCTAAGAGGGAAAGTAAAGTACTTGATAGACTTGCATGACAGATTCAAAACTAGTCCTGACTAACCCCTACTAGCAAACAAACAGAAACGCGTAATACCCAGAGATCACGAGAATTTTCCTTGCACTCCCAGTCTGGCTCTCTGAAATTCACTGTGTGCATGCAACAGTCTTTACAGAATAGCAAGGACAGCCTTGTGACCCAGTAAGACAGAGCTCAATGTAAGTATCACCTCATCCTCCCCTTACTTTTATTCACTACCACGCTCCGGACTATTGCAGATCATCTGGTCCTCCTGAACAGGCCTATAAGGCTCATACAGAAGACGGATTAAAAGCGATCACACACTTTCAAGAGATAGATCTGATGAAGATTTGGTATGGGGGTGTAATAATCATAACCCTCACTCAACTCCTGCAGTTTGGGCTCAGAAGTACAATCCCCGTATCATCACATACATTAGACCGGTGGTGTTCACATCAGAAAGCGAAGCACACAAACCTGGTGACTGGACTTGATCTATACCTGAACTGTCTTTGGCTGTGAATGTTTTGCTTTGGTGTTCTACACCCCAAAGAGCAATCTGCAGTTACATTCTAAGGAAGGAAGCCTCCACTGCTCTACCAGATTCAGCATTCCACAGGTTCAATCTTTTCACAGAGAATGACCTCAAAACTTAACACATATTTCTGCAATGAACTGTGACCGCAAATAAAAGCCACACTAAGGCTTGGTGGTGTTTCTCTTTTTCCTCCACCCTGCCTTGATGGGGGATTCCTTTCTTCGCTCTGCTTTCTAGACAGAGAGGCCTGCTAACACTCTGTTTTTACTCGGGTTAAGAGCAACAGTGTTTCTGTCCAACACAAATCTTTTGGCAGGGCAAAGGACCTGCAGCCTCAATTACCAAGGAGGACAAGCAGTCTCCCAGGAGAAGTAGTTTTAATTCCTAGAGATTCTATTTTTAGTTATAGCACCAGAAGTCCCTGAAGCAACAATATCCTTTGACCTGTCACTTATGGCAAGGGAGGGAGCAGGGACAGAGACAGGTCTGAGCGCTCAGCTACTACTATCCTGTGTTAAAAGAGCTCATGCTGTACACAGTGGGCAGACATCACAGAGCAGCTGAATTCCCTTTCCCTTCTCTTCCCAAAGACAGGCTGAGAAAGAGAGAACAAGAGTGAACAGACACCAACCACCGAGATGAACCAGATTTCTGCCAGCCTAAATCTGTAAGAAAATTCAGCTGAAGTTTCTTCGAATTAAACTGAGCTTACAGGGTTTTTCCCCAGTAATGTAATCATCAGCTCTACTGCACAGATAAAGTTCGGGTAGATTGCAAGCAATTCTGTTGTTGTATGTGAGGAGGAGGATAATCCATCTTTTACAGCCATGCTGTCACAGAGAAGACTGACACTAAAGGAAGTATACATGACTGAATATACGTAAGAGAAGCAAAGCAATATGTTATTTTCAAATAGTTACTATTTAAGGGGGAATTGCCATTAGCATTTTGAACACTGAATCAAATCCTCTGCAGGGATTTTATGCCAGCAAAGTATAGAACCACTTGGATTTACAGTTTACTTCTTTTTCTGTGCCTGAGAATTAAACATCTCCCACACAGACAACCAATTACAAAGTAAGTTCCCTATTTATGCCTCCCTCATCCACAAATTAAAAGCAATTACCAAATCCCTGCAATAGCCTGAAGAAATGAAGTTATTAATAAAAAAAATCACTTTAAGAGGCAGCATATTAGAAGGGAATTTTAGAAGCAGAGTGATCTGAATCCCGAACAGTACAGGAACCACCAGGCAAGAGCCTCATTTTCCGTAAGAGTTACTGACAACAAAAGCAGCTAGCACCTTCTCAAGTCCACAAAATGTTTTTTCAGTTGCTCCAAATGCTTAACCTTTACATACAACATTTCAGCTTTAACCTACGAAAGGAAATGCCCCATTTTTGTCCTGTTCTCTTCAGTCTGGCATTGCAATACAGCTGCTGGTTTTCAAGGTGAAAGTACACATATGGCCTAGACTCTGGCATCCCCATACAGTTCTTGGCATCACCGTACCACACTCAGGTGGCAAACAACCTTTCACCAACGCCACTCAAAACTACAACTTACTAGGAACACACAACCGTAAGGAGAACCTGAACACGGAAACACACAACTGGTAAAAAGCACCTCTTTCTATGCCAAGGGCAGGACTCCCATTGTGCCAAATAACACTAACCAGCACCCCCTGTCAATATTCTGACAAGTACCTCAGCCTAAGAACCGTTAACGAACACGGAACAAAAGCTGTCAGTTGCATACGGAGCTTCTTCTACAGAGACAGTTTATCACCAAAGCAACAACCCCAATGATCAGCCAAGAAAGTCCCTCCGTAGTTATGCTGATGTTACAGTCCCAGCTGCCACAGACATAACCGTGCCTCCCGAACACAGCACAGGGGTACCAGAACCAGCACCAGAGACTGTCAGGACACTCAGCACACTCAAGAATTACCTGAATATACCATATATATAAGAAATGCATCATCAAATAACTTTATGAACGATTCTGACCTTAAATAATTCTAAGCGGCAAGACAAATGATACTTCAGAGAAGCAAGCCTTCCTAACAAACCCAGAGTGAGGCTCAATAAATAAATTACTACGGTATCACATATCGATAAGAACCAAAACTATGCCTGTCCTGCCTAACATGCTGCTTCTAATCTTTGCAAGGCTCAACGTTACGTGATCCACAAGAACACCCGAAGAGCTAAAATATAAAAACACTACAGCCCTACACATCACAGCCTTTCATGCCCACTTAATCTTTCAGTAACCACGCCAACACGTTTCACAAAAGAAAAAACACCCCGGCGCTGTCCGCACGAGTATCTCTGCCCCGAAGCGCAGAGACACGGGATCCGCTGGGGGGGGAGAGCAGCGAGCCCCAGCCCGCGGGGGAACCACGGCCGCGCCACCCACACCACGGCACCGAGCGCCGCGTCCAGCCTTCCCTTCAACACCCCGGGCAGGGCAGGGCAGGCCGGGCCGGCAGCAGGAGGAGGCAGGGCTGACAAAGGGCCGGGGGCGCTCCCCTGGCGCTGCCCGCTCACCGCCGAGCGCCGACGCCTGCAGCGTGGCCCCGGACGTGCCGTCGATGACTTTGATGGCGCCGCGCGCGGTCACGGCCAGGATGGCGTTGAGCGCCGGGTGGTAGCAGAGGCTGCAGAGCCCGTCGGCGTCGCAGCGCAGGCAGNACGGGGCTCGGCTCGGCCGCCTCCGCGCGGGGCGGGGCCGGGCCCGCGGGAAGGGTGTCCCTGTGCCCTCGGGACACCGGGCTCGGACGTGACATAAGTGTAATAAAACTCGGAGCGGTTGGTTGAGGTTGCGCCTTTTCACCCAGCAGAATAGCTACGAAGTTCATGTGGCTCCGCCTCCCGGTGGGCGTTGGTTTATCTCCCGTTGGCATTACTGCTTTATCTAAGTGACATGCGTTAAAGTATTTCATAAAAGTTTTTGGGCTGCTGATGGCCTTAAATGTATTTTTCCGATGTAATTGTTTCCTGCGGAACATTTGTATCAGAAGGCCCCAAAGGAGCAGAGGCTGCTGCAGCAGGGGAAGGATTTGGGAAAGGCAACGTGTGAATTGCAGCTGCAAGAACCGAAGCGAACCAAACCCGCAAAATCCTCCTGGGAGTCAAATAAGCAGCTTTTAAGCCTTACTGCTTGGAGCGAAGCACCAGGAATAGTGACAAAATACACATCATTGACATGTATAGGAATAGAGATGTCTTAATTCATCAATATTAATTATTCAGTATTAATTCAGTAAATATAAATGAGCTTCGTATGTTCTGTAAACAAGTTTAATTCAAATTTTTTATAAAATACATCTTGTATTTATACACACACCTCATCGAAAAATACGAGCTTGTTGAACGCAGAGTTATTACAAACTATCAGAACCATCTGAGAGCTGTTTGTACATACTTCTCGCACAGCATATGCAAAAGGTGACCCTAGAGATACTAAGATTAAAAGGTGCAAATCTGCAATTGCGTACACAGTATGTACTATGGTAAGTGCATATCTACGTTGCATATTACACATGTGCCAAGTCTCTGGAAAGGAACCGTTAAAACTGCAACTATGAATTTCACAGAACGTTATGGTAGAGGAAGGTGAGATACTTGGGGATTCAACAGAACATTCTTGCGTCCTCCCAATATTCAGAGTCCTTTCAGATGCACAGGATCCATTACGGACATCTCACGAACCCCGAGAAGAGGAACTAAGCCTAAAGCTCCTGGACAGTCTGGTGACCCAAGTGTGTCCTTGCCCTTCACCTTTGTGAGCATGGGAGTCAAACATGGATTTACAGGGTCTGGGTGGAGTCTCACAATACTAGTTGGATATTCCTATTACAAAAGAAATGTAAGTCATGAAAAAAAAGAGGTAAGACTAGATTACCGTGCGAGATTCCAAAACTAATGTATTTTTTTTAAATACACTGTAACTTGCCTTTTTGTTTTAAAGAATGTAGTATGAATGCTTTCAAAACACTTGCAGGTAAGAACTAAGTTGCTGGAGTAAACTGATCCAATATGAGTGCAGTAAATCTACCAGAACTTCTGCAGAAGTCACAAATCAGGTGAAAAGCCAATTGCCCTACCAGTTTTTCTCCTTTTCTATATGTATTACAGGCTCAAGTATGACACTACAACTTATGTCCAGCATTAACTTCAAGTACGTAATTCCATTCAAAACCAAAACAAGCCAGGAAAACAGACTGAATAAGCAAAAGGTTTGTGGGAGAGTTGGAATTTAATTATGTATTTTGCATCAGTAATGACTGGTAAAAATAAGTTACCAAGATGGCAAGTTACACGGTCTAAAATGCTGAAAAACTACAGTTCTGATATGGAAATACGTCCATCAGGGACCAAAGACAGCCCTTGCTAGTACTTCATCATGGCTGATGTTTATTTGCAGCATTACGAAAAAAAAGATGAAGGGGGAAGAAAGGGAAATGCTCTTTTTCTGTTACAAAAAAATAAATTAAGAAACTTGAGATGTATTTGTTGATACAAAATACTGAACATTGCAAACGCCTAAGTTAGTACCATGAAAACCAACTTCAATGGACTTCCCTTGTGATGAAATATTACCATAAGGACCATTACATAAGCAATGAACACAGTACACAGGAAATATTTAACATGTCATCACATTATTACATAATTCTTGGAGTGTCAAAATTAGCAAGACTGTAACTGTTACTAAGGCTGTAACTCCGCGTTGTTTAGTGGAGGGAGAATCTGGCCTTCCAGATCTTTATTTCTCTTTACAAGGGATTAATATTATTGGTGGGGGGGGAAGAAGATGGATGTGTACTAAATACTGTGCTATTAAAAGCAAAACAGAGCAAGATGTTGTAAAACATAGTTAGGGAAGCATTATTTTTATTTTGTCATCATAAAATAACATTGTTTAAAGATCACACAAATTTGATAGATTATCTTTTTTTTCTCCAACAGTAAACCAGCACTAAAGTTGAAAAAGGTGTTCACCCATTTCTCTGTAAATTTATACTTTTAAGTAAAATAATTTGACTCTCTAAATATGCATTTTAATTAATTATGTCACGCAGTAAATGTCTTGCTCCTTTGGTCAGAGATAGTAAATGAAGACTTCAAATACTTGCATCTTCAATTTTTAAAAATCCAATATACATCCTTAACCAAGGAGCATTTACGGTACACACAAGCCATAGATAAAAATACACAGTATATACATGTTTTGAAAACAAATTGGAATTTATAAAAAACTCAAGAGCCGAATCAAAGTAATTGAGGCACTAAATTAAAAGTAGTATTATCTTCCTGTCTTGATTATACAGACTATTCTGTGAACAATCAGGACTGTTTCATAAATATATATATTATCTACAGAATTTGCTGTGCCAGAAAAAGCCAGCTGAGTTTAAGCTCAAAAGAAAAATTGCACTTTGAGATTGTTACAGTTAACTTCTCATTTTTTCTTCTTGAATACAGTAATATGGTCCCAGTGCTTTTGGCACAGGTATTGAGTTCTGGTTTTTCTACGCTTTGTTATAAAACACAAGGTTCTTTTTATTTTTTTCATTAAAATCTGAAGAGTCTTAAACAAACCTAGAACTTTGATACAAATCTATATAGCTACAATTGCTTCGTTAAATAATATACACAAATATGCTCTTCAATCTTAAAACATCTCGACAAGTGGATACAAAACAGTCACTTGTGTTACCTCCAGCCTCCTCAAGCTTACACACCATCAGTCTGCAAGTGACTAAAATATGGTTTCCGGCCACATCTTACACCAGTTCACACCCCAGTGTACAGGGACAGAAAATAAATGTATAATAAAAAGATTGGATAAATTAGAAGGGGTTTCTTGGTCTTGAATTCTTCTCCAACCAATAATGATGCAGCACTGTATGCAGCCCAAAAGACTCCAAACAACTGAAAAAGAAGATGAACAGTCTTAGCTGACACCACTGAGAAAGTCTCTCCAAATACCATGATAAAAATCAGTTCTTTTGTCAATACAACTTAAAAAAAAACCTTCCCAAAAAGCATTTTGTGGGGAAGAACTCCACACACACGCGCACACACACATGCACAGACAAAGAATATGCTACTCATTTTCATTTAAGTTTAGAGAAACAAAGCATGTTATTTTTGTCTGAGACAGTTTTACTGAAGTGAGCAGCAGGATCTACAGTAAAATGAAAGACACTGATAATTTAAAACCTTCCCTGGATTAAATTGCCTTCTACCTTGACTGTCCCCAGCTATCACCCCCACACATACCATCAAGCAGAAGAGTTACTATACTCGACATTTCCTCCTACAATATACACTAGAGGATCAAAATTAACTTTTTTTTATTTCAGGATTCATTTGGCTCAAAAACTTTACTTTCAGTGCCCTCACCCCAAGATAACTGAACCTCACATTCCTATTCCTTTCAGGTACAGTGAGAAGCGTGCCACAATACCACCTGTATCAAAAACGTCATTGCTTACTAAACTGGGGGAGAACCAGCTTAAAAGACTGGTAGAAAGTAATACAGTGAATCCTCTCTGTATCGCAACTTCTCCTTCATGACCTCGCCCATTTGCAAAGCAATTTTTTCGCAAATATGATTCAGCCGTGTGCGAGCTCAGCTGCCTGACACATGCGCAGTTTGACTCTGCTCTGCTGAGAGGTGGTGACACGGTGCCTGTGGGGCGGGACTCACCATGCCCCCGGTCCCTGAACGGGAAAACTTGCCCCACGAAGTGAGGCAAGCTGTGTGCTGGGAGGGCGGCAGTCCCGCAGCAGCGAGCGGCTCCGGCGCGCGCAATTTACTGCAGCTCGCAGTGGCGTTTAGAGCCCTGACTCGGTCCCTGCCCCGGTCCTGTGTGCTCCGCTGAGGCCCAGCGCAGCACCACCACAAGACATGCCATTCCTTGTTACTCAAAGCCCAGTCAAAGCCCGGGCAGCGCTGCCTCTGCCGGGAAAGAAACTCCCATACCAACGCCTCCCCCCCGCCATAAGTGCACAGGGTGTTGCAGTGTTGCAAAGTTAAGGTTTTTCCAGGCTCCAAGAATGCTGAAGAGAGCCCCTTACCTGCCACGGAGGCAGGGCGAGCACGTGCGGGCTGGCGCGGGTCCCCCGGGATCGGCGTTACCACCGGGGTCGGACCGGGGGGCTGGGAGGGGAACGGCGCGGAGTTTGGGCTGCGGTCACAGCAGCCACGCAGAAACAGTTCCCTTTGCTCCCCTGTGCCAAGACAGACCACAGGAAGGAGCAAAGAATTGTCTGCAGAGCTCCGGAGTTCTGGGGGGTGGGGCAATGGGCGTGGCCTGCATGCATATTAACAACCTGCAGTTCTTTGCGAGATTAATGTTTCGTGAGGCCTTTGGCCTGTCCCTTTCCTCGCCATGGAGGGGGTTTAACTGTATTACGTATGAATATCCACTAAGTTTTATGAAGTCAGCTTGCACACTTTCAAAGAAATAATGTCTTGAGGTCAGTGAACTGACTCAAACTTCAAACTACCAAGATTAGAGCAAAAAATAATCTGGTATTATTATATTCTAGCAGCACCTTGAATATTAATAAAGAAGGAAAAATACTTAAACCTGAGTGGCATGCAAAGCCACTACGTATCATCTCCTGCAAAACACAAGACCAACAAGAGCAGACAGAATAGGACCCCAGCAAAGAGCTTTTTCCACAGTTCTGTCAGAGGAGCTGAAGCCCTTAAGGGGATCATATGGTCCATTCAACAGCCACTGTTAAAAAAAAAAAAAACCACAAAACAACAACCACCCCCTAACTCAGCACCACCAAACTGCATGTGATTACATACTTCTGGTTTTGCTGCCCAACCTGAGCCTGCAGCGACAGACAAGGAGGACAATCAAGATCATGACTGAATTCTCTAAGATACATTAGAATTGCAGCAAATAAAGCAGTCGAGGTGCACTACTTTGCTGATTGCAACTGGAAAAGAACAGGCTGGGATGTCCCTATTTCACTGTAAGTTCCCAACTTTAGGGCTGTGAAACTCTTCCCCAAGCACAGAGCCATAAGTAGCACTTGTCACAGCTTAAGCAGTTTTGGCCACATGGGGCTTGTAAAGAATTTTCATAGTTATGGTGCCAAGATAAGAACCTTGCACAGATTCACCTTGAAGTTACCATAAGAATGTTAGTAGTAATCAAGTAACAGAAGTTTCATTAACATATATTTATTTTTAAGTTATATATTAGTTCACTGGCAAGTTAATGATTGACTTTCCGGCTATCACTTAACAGTAATTGCAAGTTATCAAATCACAAAGAGAGGAATTTTTTTACTTACTGTACACTTTAGTTATACTGCAATTACATTGTTTACCAGCAAGCCAAAAGGACAGAAATTATCAAATCAACAGAAGAAACCCCTACAAAAGTATACAGCTTAGCGCCTAACAGAATTTACTGTTAAGCTTTCATCAATAGGTTCAAAGGCTCTCTAAAAGGGTTTTAAGAAGTACTGTAAGTGTGCTAGATCATCATGTAGTTCCATCAGGGAATGTTGCTGGTTTCATAAAAGGTGGTCTCAGGCAGGTTAATTCTTTGTGTGTTACATTCCACAGCTATAAATCAGAATAAATCTTACCTTCTCTGCAAAGGGTATTGAGAGATTTGTACCACTATGGGAAGGTCTCAGAACAATGACTAACATCATATTCATGCTGCAGTGACTAAAAATAAACTGGATGGTGGGGGAAGGGACAGAACAGTTTATTTTCAGGTTCTTTATTCTGAGGTTTAATTATGCATCCTCTTCTTGAAATGAGAATCCTATTTCATTTAATGCAACTACTAGAGCACAGCAAAATACTTAAATATAAGCTAGCTTAGTAACAACAGGTGTTGTTATAGCAACACCACTGTACATCCCCAAGCACTCCAAAGAAGCGTTTAAAACAGAATGCACTTTCCACCATGCTAAACAGAAGGATCACAGAGCTCACGTTCTAGTTCTGAAAATTCTGCCGTATTGTTGTGTTTCCCTGTACAGATTAATACTTGAAGTGTTGACGACCCTGAGATTAGCTCAGCTGGTGAAAGCACGGTGCTAATAACACTGGGGTTATGGGTTCGATCGCTTAAGAGTTGGACTCGATGATCCTTGTGGATTCCTTCCAACACAGAATATTCTGTGATTCTCTGAAAGTGACTTAAACTAAACAATTCTCAATAGATGACATGAACTTACTTTTATTAGGGTAGAAACAACTTCAAATGATCCGACCACCAAAAGTACCGGTGCTATGACGATGAGGGGAAGTAGGGAATATCCTATTACACCAAGAACTTGGCCATAAGCAACCTGAAAATGTCAAGCACATAAAAACAAGCTTTGCAGTACTCAGTCTTCATTATCAAATGCAATTCTATCTTATTATAACAGTATGAATAATGATAATAATGTGTTAGATATTCATAAATTTTCACCTATTATAAGCTTGCTAGTATAAAAATTGGTTTTGTATGCCACCCCCTGGAATAAGAAATATTATCACTTTCAAAGGGAGTATTTACACAGGATAAAATACATAAATCCATCCACCCCTCACATTTTCATGTTCTGCCTTAAGTGGTTCCCAACTGCAACTCTCCAAGGAGCGCATGTGTGACAATCAGGAGCACAGAACTGCAACTGACCTCTCAGGTTGTCAGAAGCAGCAATACTCTGCATTAACATGCTCATATCCATTATATATAAATAAATAAATACATAAAGTATATGAATGCTTTTGGTGCCCACAGAAGACCTAGAACTTGATCCCTCTAAGGCACACAACTCTTCTGATTTCCAGCTTAAATTTGTTATGACTACCTTGAACAGAATTGTTCAAAGTATTTCCATAACTACTTTTAGCTTCAGAATGAAGTGTCTGATTTTCCCTTACTAGTTTGAAATGTTTCTGGGCCCAGACTTAGGGCCAGGCTGGGACCCAGGCTTCTTGGATTTAACAGGGAAAAAAGCGGCACCTTGCAAGCATTCGCTTGTTGACAATGATGCTTCACAGGAAGCTTTGCAGACCCACACTTTCTCCACGGTTTATATATTCTGATAATTTGAGACGCAAAACAGATTAATTTAAGGGCATATAGATTATGTTGATACACAGAAACAAAATGCAATCACATGTAAAAAAGCTGTATCTTTCAGAACAGCCATCACACAAGACTCTAGAAATTAGGATTAAAAGGAAAATTTAAAAAATTTAAAGTAAGTAACACAGGAAGTCTCCAACACTAGTGCACCATTAATGCATAGTAAAAGTATGAAAATCCAACATCACTGACTATTTAGTTCTTCACTACACAATTCAATGTATTTTACACTGCAGATGTGTTTTAAGTTCTACCCCTGTGACTGTTCCACTGTCTGTGGGCCTCACTCTAAGTCAGATTTTGTTGTTTACACCTGAATCACTTAGTGACTCAATTAATAAACAGCTCAAGCAGCTATTCCAACCCTGCTAGTGCAAGCAGCTGGAGGAAGGGATGCAGCCCACAACTTCAATAGGCTTTACAGATGAGGAACATGGACTGGCTTTCATCCTTTAATGGGTTTAAACTGCATCAGGCCAAGGATGAAAACAAACACCGGTAGGTGCTTTACCCACAAGGACATCATACAACAGCTGCCAGCCCCTATTAAAAAACAAACAAAATAAGGATGGTGCACGAGCAGTACAAGGGAGAAGAAAGGGTCACATTTAGCCCAGCATCCAAAAAATTGAAAGCCCTTGTCTCTGAAGAGTGGACTTCAGTTCTGGATCACAGGGAGCTGTTAGAATCTATGGGATTCACGGATTGCTTATCACTTCCAAGAGCAGCATTCATTGCACAGGAAGATTAGCTGACCATCTCCGTATTTTAAATCTTAGTTTGGAGGCCAAGAACCAGAGATTTGGACTTTACATCTACAAACTGAATCTATTCTTCACTCGCTATAAGGTCCAAAGCCAAGCACCAAGAAAACCCAACTGCTGCTGAAAAATGTGGCCAAGAGACTTAACATTACCTCCCTCTACATCCTTTTTGCATATAGGTACTTACCTCTCCTCCAAGAACTCTGGCCAGTAAAAAAATTGTCAAGGATCCAAATATCCAAATAGTTATAATCCAAGACACAACCTTAAGAGATAAAGAACATTTATATAAATAATTTTCATTATGAGAAAGGAAAACTCATTTCCATTAATCATTTTCACTGCAGTCGAGGATTTTATTACGTGTGGGAGACCTGGGTTCAATTCCCACCAGGGAGACAGTGTTAAGAGTTGGACTCGATGATCCTTGTGGGTCCCTTCCAACTCAGAATATTCTGTGATTCTGTGATTACGCAAAACTGAACTCTGAATTGCAGCAAGAATAGTTTTACTATTTTAGTAGCACAATGGAATTTGCAAATACAATTCAGTGATGACTTCGACAGTATCACAATCATGGTAAATCTGGTGTAACTGCAATGCACAAGCAACGAGTTTTGTAAGTACATTGAAATAGGAAGTTTAGTTTAAACTACTAAATGTCTTCACAACCCACCTATTACAAAACAACAGTTTTTAAGGTCAGCCCAACCAATATGTGCAGTTGGAATTCTCCTTCTTTCACCCATAAAGGAGCCACTTGACTCTTTACTCAAATTGAGAACTCTCAGAACACACAGGACTTTAATTCTCAGTGGAACTTGATGATGATTACAACTTAATAAAGAGCCTTAGAATCATGGGACTCAGCCTGTCATTATTTTTTCTTGTTTCTTTCATAGTTCTGCTCTTAATCAAAGGAAGAAATCTTAAAATCATTCTCTACCTTAACAGAACCTTCAAAGTAACTTAGCCATTTTTTGAGTTGAGCCACTGCAAGGACTAGAAATGAAGCTCTCCCTTTTGAAATGCCTTTTCAGAAGGAAACTACAGTATCAGTCCAGTCTATTTCCCAATGTACAATGACTGAATTAAAAAAATTAAGTCAGTACTCAATTCAGTACTTTGATTAATTAAAGGCTCCAGATTTTCAGAAGGATAAAATAGGGAAAAATAGATAAAAATCACAGCACCACTGTATAATGTGTTTATGTTATTTGTGAAAATAGCACATGGCCTCCTTTTACTTCCAGCTTTCCTCCACTGCCTAAAGGACAAGGACCAGATTAAAGTCTTAGAGCAGAAGTGCTCATTTGTCTCCAGATCAGAGCCCACCCTTCAGTTCATCTAGTCCAGCTGCTGTCAGTCATCCTGTTGCCACCTGCTAGATTTCCCTTTTCACACATATGGTACTCTTGCATCCATATGCTAAATCCACTGCTCCTAAGAAACACCAGGCCCAGTGCTCCTGTCCAGGAGGTACACAGAACGCGGGAGGCAGTTCACCTGCAGTGGGGTCAAGGAATGGTCCTTGTCTTGTCAAGGAGACAGGTAAGTACCCAGACTTGAGTAATACAGTGGTTTAGTCTACTCACTTCAAGCCTCATAGACACAAGACACTGAGAGTGAATTCTTAGTCAGCATTTGGAACACCATACGGAAGTCAGAGGTCCCAAAAGGAATGATTTTGTCCCACCATTCCTGCTAGTTTACACATGGCTGATTGCTATACTCTGTTGTACTTAAAACTCTAACTACACATAGAATCATAAAGATTTCCAAAGCAGGATCACCTAGGTTTACATTCAAATTGTTATTATAAATGATAACACTTCTTCATTTTAATCTGAACGTAAATGAAAAAAGGTAACAGTGTTTATGGAGGCCAACAAAATAGGCACAGTGCCTTTGAATTCACCCTGGAGAGTTCAAAAAGAATTATGGAAAAGTCTATTGACCAGAGGAAAGTTATTTGATTGTAACTGAGCAGGGAAGACAAAATAGCCAACAGCAGTAATGAAGATTAAATATACCAGATAACAGCAATGATATAGTATGAATTAAACAAGCAGCTTTATTTGTCAGGAAATTAAAATTCATGGCATCCAAGCAAGTGTTTTTCGGTAACACATTTTAGCAATAAAAAGCAAGCTTACAAAAGGTCACAATTAAAATGGAAAGATTCACTAATATGACTATAAACCCTTTAGCATCAATCTGGTTCCTCTAGAAATCTTTCCCTTGTTCTGCTGTATAAAAACAAACCTGACATTTTATCATGATTAACTTATCTGTGGGCTATTTAATACATTTCCTACTGCTGTCTTTCTGTGGATTGAGAAACTGCATTTGAAACACCCCACATTAGCACGTGAAAAAACCCATAAGAATGTAAATTACAGTGAGCCCCCAGGTATCGTGGGTCCACAGGTCCAGGACCTAGATGTAAAGGCCGCGAGTCATGAAGACAGCACACTCATGAATATGCAATTAAGCCTCACCCATCGCCTATGCCCCTCAGGGATAGGACGACAACGCGGCCAGGGTAGACCGCGCCACTTGCCGCTCTTTTCCAGGCTCCCTCCCCTCACCACTGTGGGATGGGATGGAATGAGACAGAACAGGACAGGACAGGACTGGGGCAGGCCGTGCCACTTGCAGCTCCTTTCCGGGCTCCCTCCCCTCACCACCGTGGGATAGGATGAGACCGAACAGGACCAGGACAGGCCATGCCACTCATGGCTGCCTTCCCGGCTCCCTCCTTTCGCCACTGCGGGATGGGATGGGACTGGACCGGGACGGGATGCCGTAACTATTAAACTGACGCTTTTCTCTTTTTCCCTTTTTTCTTTTTTCCCCAGCCTTGGCATCAGGGCTCGTGACTGTAAACAACAGGAACTTGAGCCAGCCACCATGGCATGGGGTGGTGCAGGGTGTGGGTGCCCACCTGGTGCAGCATGGGATGGCATGGAGTTAGAGTTCTTATCGTTCCCAGTCAGACCAGGACAGGATGGGCCATGCAGCTCCCGGCTCCCTTCCCTTGTCACCCTCCATGGCTCCCAGGCCGGGCTTATCTACATATTCATGAGCATATTTACATATTCATGCGCTGTCTGCTGTGCTGTTTTCTGTGCGGGTGCACACACACACTTTTCACTGAAAAATGAACAGCGAAGTATTGAAACCATGGTGAACCACAGAAAAGCAGGGGTCTTCCGTACTTAGCCATCACATCCCCAGTTTAGATTTTGTTTTAGGCAGAAGACTCACACGTACCTTAAATTGTCCATATAATGAAATCATTGAGAAGAAGAGAACAACTGCCAGAGGACCCCAAAAGTCTGGATTGTCTCTCACTACTTGTCTGTTGAACCCAAGTGATGGCATAGGCATCAACACGCATCGAATTTTGTAGTAAATATCCTTCAGATCAATGTCAAGTTCTTCCCTAAAATTATAAAGAAAGACAGCATTACTATACACCACAGTAATAAAATAGAGCAAAAAAGTAAGTGCAGGGGCAAACAAAAAGCTTGTATAGCCAATCTCCTGTGACCCACAAGGCTTTCTGAAGCCATGACTAGCAAAGAAATCAGTTTGACCACAATACAGCAACACTCTACCTTCACCCAACATTCAGTACCTGGCGTGACACAGTTAGGTTTATTTAATTATTCAAAAATAAATGACATGACTGAGAATAGAAAACGTACCCAACATACCCAGACCAGGTTGAATGGGGCTCTGAGCAACCTGGTCTGGTGGAAGTTGTCTGCCCATGGCAAAGGGTTTGGAACAAGATCATCTTTAAGGTCCCTTCCAAACCACACCATAACAGTCTGCATTAAGACAGCAGGTCTACTTTTCTGACACACAACTATACATGACACATTCATATCGTTTTAACTATTTAAAAGCCAAGGAAATCCATGCACACAAAAGTAGAATGTCTGTGTATTCCTATGCCAAGCTGTTTGCCATGAGCACACTTACTATGGAAACATTTTATTTCAAATTCTACAAGAAGGAATACCATTACATTCACTAATCTTAAACCACTCTGAATACATCAGTGAAAACAAATTTTTTTAAAATAAAGTGGGGTCTAACTTCCTTCAACAGTACTTTTCTGCAGACTGGTTTTAGCCAATTGTTCAGTTTCTGGCTCATTTCCAATATGTATAAAAATAAAGGAAACCCATTTAAACAACCAGTAAAATTTGTCTTCTTCCATTGCCTTCTTGGTTTCCTGCTACACACCCCCTGTAAGCAGCTACGAATTGACCAGAAAACTATTCTTCACAGGAGACTCACAACTGGTACATCCTGCCCTGATTTTCCTGCATCATGGCAGAGAATCAGACTTTACAAGTAAGGGACAATTCACTTCTTCATGTGCGGAACCTCAGCCGTGACTGAGGAGATTCAAAGATCTGCAAGACACTTCCGGCACATATCCTGCTCTCCAACTAAAATCCGTGTAAGAAAATACATATATTGGATTAAGCCTTATTGGCTTTTTCCTCAGAAAAGCTGAGGTGAGAAATAAATGTAAAGACATGATTTACAACAATATGTCTGTTTAAAAAAAACATAAATAGTGGTCATTGAGTCTCTCAGGGCAATTTCTGGATTCCTATTACTGAAGCTACTTCAGAACACATACTACGACATAACAGACATTTTTCTCCCCGAATCTAAGACCATGTAATACAATATTTGCTCTCTGGATGTAATTCTTTGCCATTGTCTAGGGCTTCTGACAGTTCCTTATGTGAATGTCTTTGCCAGGAATTACAGAATCACAGAAACAACTACATTGGAAAAGACCTTTGAGATCATCAAGTCCAATCTACTACCTAACACCATCTCATCAACTAAACCATGGCTCTAAGTGCCACATCCAGTCTCTTTTTAAACACTTCCAGGGACTGTGACTCCACCACCTCCCTGGGCAGCCCATTCCAAAGGCCAATCACTTTTGCTGTGGAGAATTTTTTCCTCACGTCCAGCCTAAACTTCCCCTGGTGCAACTTGAGACTGTGTCCTCTCGTTCTGTCACTGGCTGCCTGGGAGGAGATCGACCCCCACCTGGCTACAACCTCCTTTCAGGGAGCTGAAGCTGACATCTACCTTACCCAAGAAGTGATGGTTGCTGTAAGAGCAAACAAGTGCCTGGAGGAGGTCCACCCAATGAGAAAGTAAAAAAAATAATCTCACTTTATTGAACAAAACATTTGCACTGTAGCACCACATTGGTGAACTTTCCGTAGCTGGCAGCTGTTCTTTCAATCCTCAGTAGGATTCAGACTGCAAGACTTCATTAAGGCACATGTTCTGGGAGTAATCAAAACTGCTTCAAGAAAGTCAGATTAAGGTTTTCTCTGTTAGGAGTATTATATTCATCCTGTTTGTCACAAACAGATCCTTTCACTGCTGTGTTCTCCTCACTTTCAGCATTCAGCAGCTTAGAACACCTAGTGGTCTTTGAACAACAAACTTGGGCTTTGTGATGCAAAAAGTTACACAAAAGACAGGATTTGTGTGTTGTCACCCCAGTACACCAGTCTGTTTCTTAATTAAAAACTAGAGATTTACAAAAGAGACTTATTCACACAAGGAGCTACTTCCCTACACTTTAAAATACTTCTCAAGTAGCAGTGTCATTATTAAGCTCTTCAGACATCCCTTCTCTCCCAACACTCTCATCTGAGTTCTCCAGAGAACTCTCTGGCTCACTCCCATTTTATAAAGCATCCTTATGTTTAATTCACACAGGAAAACACTGAGACACTGAGCATGAAGCTGCTTAGGAACACAGCACAGACTCAGCTGCCTGACTCAGTGTAGTAACCTTAAGAGAGAAACTTTCTTCAGCCAATCACACTTCTGTGAACAGAACAAGGGATGCAGAGGTTTTCAGTTTAAGGACATTACTGTCTTGCAAGACTAACAGTGTTGTAATCTAGCTTTATAATTAAAGAGAGAATCAAAGATTATAAAGTTTGTGCTATCTTGGTTCTAGCATCCCTCTATAATAGCCTTGATCCACAATCCTTTTGCTTCAGACTAACTGACAGAATTGACTTAGATTTACTTAAAAGGAGTATTTCCACAGGATTGTCTTAGCCTTTGCTTCTTCGGCAGCGTTAAGAAATCCACAACATAAGTGCAAAAGATAGAAAGAGTAAAATCTCATTTTTTAAAAACCATTACGAGAGCAAGAGACAAAAGCAGAAGACAAAAGCAGATATAAGTATAAAGAAAGCTTTATACTTATAGAGACTAATAAAATTGAATTTTACTTCCTTCCTCCTTGACAGTTAATAACAAGCTTCTCTCTTACACTAAATATCAAACCCATAACAAGAAATTATATTTTCATTCCTTCACCAGAAAACACTCATTGGCCAAGTAAATTGTCACATGGAATTCTAGCAAAGGGCTGCGGGACAATGAGAGACTACAAGTTGTTTGCTTTTCCTACACAGCTAACGAAGATAGATACCCAAAAATAATTCCAACATACAGGAGTGGCTTGTTATCTTCTGGGTCATCATCTTCCACTTCCAGAAGCCAGCCATACCCTCTCTGTCTTAGGAATGTAGTTGCAGTAGATTCTTTGATGAATTCTCCTCCAAGATTTAGTTTAACATCTGGAGTTGTTATGGAGCCACTAAGATCTTAGAGAAAAAAGGAAGAGAAACATAGATCTTTTCATGTCTTGCCAAAATCCATTTGATTTCAATAGTACTGGAAAAAACAGACATATAAAGCTACATGTGTTGGTCATCATCATGAAATAGTCAGAATTATAGAATAAAGTTATACTTTAGCAGATATGTAATTTGATAGTGTGCTTGTGGTTTTAGTGCAACAGTAATAATGTTGGTTCAGGTCTCCAATTACCAGGTTTTAGCTTTTAGATGGGACTCTTGTTTTATGACACAAAGTTCACACAGGTTCACAGGTTANACAGGGGAAGGACAACCTCCCTGGACCGGCTGACCACACTGTTCCTAATACAGGCCAGGATGCCATTGGCCTTCTTTGCCACCTGGGCACACTGCTGTCAGGATGTAACAGAAAGGCTTCTACTTTTGATTTATCATTCAGTGTTTAAAGGCATAAAAGGAGGTAACTAATGGTCTCAACATGCTGTAAGTTGTAGATTATTTACCTTTTTTTTCTGACCTGTTCTACCTCTTTTGGAGCACACTTTTGCACAGTGGCATTGTTTCAGCCACATAAAAGTTCCTCGGCACAAATTTCCCAAAGTACTCAGCTATAGCCAGTGCTTCTGAAACATGTACTCACAGAAGCAAGTCAGGCCATAGTTGTAGATTACATCTCTGACACCTTCTCTGACACCTTCTTTAAAAATGCAACACAGCTTAATGGAAACAAAATCTGTACAGTAAGACTTTCACACAGTCCTCAGCCAACATGTCCTAAGTGTTCACTGATCACTATCTCAATTCAACAGAATTCTCCTCAAATCAGTTTGCCAGGCTATTCAAGTTTAAATTTAAGCTTCTCCACAAATGCTTTTCAACCATTTCATACTCGTGAGAGTTAACGACCCATGCTTTGATTCTTGGAACACCATCTGCACAGGACCCTCGCAAAGATCACTGTAACTTAAAGCAGGAAATTCTCTTTGCTCCTCTCAGTACAGGCACACATACACTGTTCTCACCAGACTTGAGCAATGCCTTCTGCTTTTCACACAGGGAGGGGAAAAAGAAGTCTCAGTGCTTGGGCATCAAGGTAGATTTGATTTCTTAAGTGTTTTCTTGTCGTTGGGACTCTTTTGTGGTTTAGAAGTAGGTGTTTGTTTCTGTTACAATATAACACTTCTTTGCAAAGAGACATTCTTGCTACTCTACGCATAAATGCAGCTGTCAAATGAAGAAAATAAAACAGTCCAAGCAGTCGTTCATTTATCCTTTCTCAGGGACAGCTCACAATCCATCCTGAGGCATGAAAACGCCAACACAAAGCTTATTTATTAGGAGTCCTTTCAGCAGTCAATGATCAGTGAATACCTACAGCCACACTTATGAATTGTAAAACTTATTAGCATGATCTTAAGTCTGTTTTGCAAGACATAAAGCTGCAGAAACCAAGGGGGAATGAGGTGGTTAACAGAAGGGAACTGAGCACTGAAAAATCTGCCAAGGATTCCTGGCTCTGATGTTTCCCAGAGAGACTCTGTGTGCCTTCACTGCTGCTGTCTCAGACTGAACAGCTCAGAAGCAAGATAAAGGTCTCTCAGATACCCAATTTCAATCAGGCGTTGTGGAAAACCAGCTTTCAAAACAGTCTTGGCAAACCCCCAAACAGTCTGTTCTTTACCCTGTATCTGTCCACTTAATTGAGAACACCTCTCCTGCGTTCTTTCTGACAGCTCCTACTTCTCATAGAAATATGATGGGGAAACAGAATCGCTTATGTCTTTATTTTTTCATATGGATCAAGATTTTGGAAACACACAAATTGGAGCGCAAGGTATAGTGTTTTAATTTTGAAATACCACGCAATTTAACTTTGGCTATGTTTGTCTTTGCTAGGGTAGGTCTGCACAGCACTTTGCAGACAGGACTACACTTGAACAGGCAGGAGATCACTCCTTACTTTTGTTCCAAGAACAAGCGGAGCCAAGTCAGACCCAAGTCAGACCCAACACAACCTACCAGAAAGGTGACTGTATTGGACTGGGTTCAGCATTACCCAACAAATACGTATTTCCAAGGGCAAAGCAGAGAGTTTCTGATCAGAGGGACATGGATCCTTTTTCAGACCAAGGTGAAGAAGAAAATCAAAGCAAAACAGCAACAAAAAAACCAACAGCCCGGACTGTACCTGTTGATTTGTATTTCTTTTCAAAAGGACTGGGAAATGCAGCAAAGAACGGGTATTCTAGAGTAATTCTTTGACTTCAGCAATTCTTTTCCAGGGTGGGACACATGAGAGAGGATTGATGTCATTTCCAAGTCACAATGGTAAGTGTAACTACATACACACATGAAAGCAGAATGCTTATTGTTTAAATGGATAGAAGCCAAAAGATCACTCTGCACCAAAATAAGTTTGTACAGTGTTGACTCCTGCATGTTCAGTTTTGCAGTTTTAAGGCACCGGGTACACGGCATCCTGGTACACCACTGCTCTTTGAGCAGCAGTTCGGCAGCGGGCCACACTTCACCCCTAAACCACACGCACGGCTTCTTTTTCTCCCTGATGACTGCGCTGAAAGGAGACGCCTCGGCACAGCGTTACAGCAAACGTGGCCACGGGACAGGATCTCGGACAGACACCCAGGAGCGAGGCAGGGGCGGTGTGTGCCACTGCAGGTCGCGGCCGTGCCAGGTCTCCGGGCACAGCCCCAGCCCCGGTCCC
>WEKX01027143.1:223640-315544 GCA_013390025.1 Pitta sordida | reverse complement strand
CGGCGGCGGCGGCACCGAACCCACGGCGCAGCCGCCTCACGGGGCGACAACAAGCGGCGCCGCCCCTGCCATTGGCTGCTCGCAAGGCGCGCCCGGACTGGATCCCGGCGCTGTCCCGGGCAGTGACTTCACTTCCACTCACTCCTTCCTTCCCTCCCTTCTCTCCCTTCCCTGCCTTCTTCCCTTCTCCCCTTCCTTTCCTTCCTTCTTCCTCTCTCCCTCACTTCCCTCCCACCTTTTTTTTCCTTCCTCACTCCCGTCCGTCTGCATTTTTGACGTGATAAAGCCAAAAAGGGTATCCTCGCAGTATCCACTACTTTCAACATCCCCACCCGCCCATAAAAAAGGAAGAGACAACATTTGGTCATCCTCCAACCACCCTCATATCCCTCTGATGGACACACTCCAGGAGCTCCATGTTTCCCTTGTGCTCAGGAGCCCAGAACTGGGCACAGCACTCCAGATGTGCCTCACCAGGGCTCAGCAGAGGGGCAGGATCACCTCCCTCGACCTGCTGGCAATGCTTTCCCTAACGCACCCCATGATACCATGGGCATTCTTGGCTGCGAGGGCACACTGCTGGCTCACAGACACCAGGACTCCACAGAGCTGCTTTCCAGTAGGTTGTCCCCCAGCCTGTATTAGTGCAAGGGGTTATTCCTCACCAGGTGCAGGACCCTGTGTTTGTCACTGCATCACCATCTGCAATTGTTTTCCCTGCAGCAGCAGAAAAAAACACCTGTAATTATATGTAACTTATTTTTAAATTGAGAACTGTCTTGATAGTAGAAGCTTGCATAATCAGATTTTCCCTTTAAAATGTTGAACAAAAAAGACAAATTATAGAATCATCTAATCATTTAAGCTGGAAAAAAACCTTAAAATCAAGTCTAACCACTAACACTACTGAGTCCACCACTAGGCCATGTCCCTAAGTGTCACATCTGCACATTTTGGGGGCCCTTCAGGGATGGTGACACCACCACTTCCATAGGCAGCTTGTTCCAATGTCTGATCACCCTTTCAGTGAAGAAATTCTTTCTAACAGCTGATCTATATCTCCAATGGAGCAACTTGAGGCCATTTCCTCTCATCTTGTCACTTATTATTTGGGAGAACAGGCTGATCCCCACCTCACTACAACCTCCTTTCATGTAGTAGCAGGCAGTGATAAAGTACTCCCTGAGCCCACTTTATTTTTCTCCAGGCTAAACAACCATGGCTCCGGCAATGGTTTCAGACCCTTCACCAGCTCTTCTGCCCAGACCGTTCACCAGCTCTTCTGCCCTTCTCTGGATTTGCTCAAGCACCTCAATGTCCTTCTTGTAGTGAGGGGCCCAAAACTGGACACAGTCCAACAGTCAGCAGTCAGCACTCGCCAGTGCCAAGTACAGAGGTACAATCACTTCCCTGGTCCTGTTGGCCACACTATTTCTGATACAGGCCGGGATGCCATTGGCCACCTGGGCACACTGCTGGCTCATATTCAGCTGCTGTCAACCAGCACCACCAGGTCCTTTCCTGCCAGGCAGCTTTTCAGCCGCTCTGCCCCGAGAGCACTGGGGAGCAGAGTGTGGACATGGTGGGACTCAAGTGGAGGACTNTGTCACTTATTATTTGGGAGAACAGGCTGATCCCCACCTCACTACAACCTCCTTTCATGTAGTAGCAGGCAGTGATAAAGTACTCCCTGAGCCCACTTTATTTTTCTCCAGGCTAAACAACCATGGCTCCGGCAATGGTTTTCAGACCGTTCACCAGCTCTTCTGCCCTTCTCTGGATTTGCTCAAGCACCTCAATGTCCTTCTTGTAGTGAGGGGCCCAAAACTGGACACAGTCCAACAGTCAGCAGTCAGCACTCGCCAGTGCCAAGTACAGAGGTACAATCACTTCCCTGGTCCTGTTGGCCACACTATTTCTGATACAGGCCGGGATGCCATTGGCCACCTGGGCACACTGCTGGCTCATATTCAGCTGCTGTCAACCAGCACCACCAGGTCCTTTCCTGCCAGGCAGCTTTTCAGCCGCTCTGCCCCGAGAGCACTGGGGAGCAGAGTGTGGACATGGTGGGACTCAAGTGGAGGACTCAGCATTTCACCTTGTTGAACCTCATACAATTGGTCTCAGCCCATCCATTGAGCCCATCCAGACCCCTTTGCAGATTCCAGACTCCTCTCTTAGTCTGTTCTTAATTTGTTTGCTTAATTTTGGGGGTTTGTTTTTGGTTTTGTTTTTATTATTTTTTCTTTTTTATTTACCTACCTATATTGATGACAAAGAATGCCATGTCAAGCGATTGTTTGCACTTAAGATAAACCTTTAATTTGCTTCAGTGCAATTCTTCTTTATCAAAGTAGGGTTCTTAAGGAGTTTGGTACCTGTCTCCTTATAAGACCAGCAACATAATCTGCTAGAAAAAGACTTGGAGGCATGGGGGATGAAAGTAGTGTACCTCTTGGTACACTTTTGGTAAACATGAGGAGTTGCCTTCAGGACATTGTAAAAGGGTAGGAGAAGCCAAAAAAAGAAAGAGAAATATCACACTGGATCCGCTTTGAGGAGGAAATTTGGCACAATGATAGTTAATGACAGATTATGATGCAATGAGTCACAAATGCACATTTTATTAATGTACCAAAGAGGAGCAGTGACAAATGGTCACAGCATGATGGGCTGGGTGACTAGTTCTGTCTCTCCTTGTATCATAATTTCATGCACTGAACCCAATGCTATGCATGTGCTGTATAATTTTCTGTGTAGGTACATTACATGTAGGTTGATGTGAAGCAGAAGATGATTTTGTGACACTGCTGATACCTAGCAAAGAGAAGATTTTGTTTGCTCTTGGAAAATATTTTCTGTATTTTCTCATTGTCTATGATTCTGACTATGATCTCTGTATGAACACAGGCAATTAAGCAATTTGATTTCTCGGTTTTCAATAGACTATTTATAAATACATTAATTATTATTCATTAACTACTTTTTAAACATGATTTAGATAATGCATATAAGGAAACTTGCTTCAATTATTTCATCTTCTGAGGCTTTTTTATCAGCTGAGATCCAGATGGAATTTCACATAAAAGAGACAAAGATGTTCTGCCCATGCTTACCTAAAATAAGAACAGCAAGTAGATTTTCAGGAGTTGCTTCTTATGATGCCCAGGATTACATGAGCAATGAAGGATCAAGAAATACACGTGGTCCAGACATTCTGTATTTTTCTCAGCGTTTGCTCAAATGTTGAGGTTTTTTCCTGTCCTCCCCCTCCTTTCAGCCCCCTTCCCTTGCCGCTCAGACTCTACAGGTGAGCAGCCCGTTGTGCCCTGTGTGGGCTATGCCTGGAGAGGGCACTCTACTACTGTTTTTGCCAGATCAGACCTTGTCCAGGCTTCCAGCTCAGTATGGGATGGCGGGAAAAAAAAAGTGTTTGAAACCAGTTGGGTAACACTGGTTCATCCATACACTGCTACATTTCTCAGCATTTTCTACATGTTCTCTTTCTGTGCACTTTAGAAATTACCTTTGCTTATTGGGGCCCAGACTACATGTAAAAATGTGAGCAGTCACAAATTGCTCCAGTTGATCTGCTGAAGTTTAGGTTGTCTTGTAGCTATTTGCATATAACCACCCTTCCATGTATTGTAACTGTTGGGAAATGCTGGCTTCACTCCCACCACCAGTGCGACAATTTGCTTTCCCCCTGGCTTGCTGTATAGTAGAAAGGGAAAGGAAAAAGAGCAATAGTCTGGATATCAGAGTCCCACAGTAAATATCTCATCTATGAATTAAAGTCACTATCTTTCGATTAAACCATTAAAATGAAGGAAGTAAAGGCATCATAGATATACTAATTTCTACGGGTAGGAGAAACATTTACTAACTTGACCATTAACTCTGGACAGAAAGCCAGGTTTTTGATAATTGCTACATCATAACATTTCAAATGGTAATGAACTGGAACTTGCTTTACATCAAGAAACAGTTCTGTATGTTTCTGGTAATAGAAAGGTATTGCACAACATACTCTTTAAGCAGAAAAGGTATTAAATACCTAACTGTACAAAGAGGAAACTTGGAGAAAAGGAAACTTCAGATAATACAGAGACCTTTTGACAAGGACTACAACACTTTACTACTTACTCTTATTTCACACCACAGTACAGTATATAGTGCTGAGAATGTGAATGTTTTAACAACCTCTGAAGTTTGTACACTATCACAACTTGAAAATTCTATTTTCTAATTTAGAAAAGTAATTTCTTACACATTTACACTGAAGTTTTGATATGTTCTGTACCCTAAATGCCACAAAGTATCAGAGTGCTCCTTCCAAGTTAGCGATGTGTACTGCAGTCAAACAGATCTAACAGACTGACCCCAGAACTGGCTGAAGTGCATGAACTACAAGTCAGATTGCAAAGGTGATACAGTTCCCTTCCCTGACATATTGCTGACTTTCTATGAGGTCAGTCACTGGATACCAAGGTTGAAAAGTTTGAATAATATTTGCTAGGGTCACACAATCCAGTAAGTGAAATGGATATGGCAATTCATATGTCTACCTTTGATGGCATGGTAAAAAAAATGCTTCTCTTGGATTTGTTCCACAGGAATATTCCATTTGATCTTCTATGAGTTATTTTCAGTGGGCTGAGGGGTAGTTCATATTGAACATGATATAATAGCTGATCAGAAGGCTGCGTTTATAATTTTTGCAAACAAAACTTACTGTATTTTTCATGGCATCAAAATGTACTAGTAGTATGTGTGGCAGTAAACATCTGATTCTCACCAGCTGTTTGCTGTGATCAAGACATTGTCAACATGCCCAAACAGTTCACCAAACAACATAACCCGGGGGGTTTTTTTGTTTTTTCCCCATCCCATTTATAGCTGAGGTATCAGAAATTAGAGAAAGCTCTGCTTATCATACATGAATCATTTGACATCTATTTGGGATGACATAATCTATGTTGTAAGATGAATCCCAGATGAACTAAGTGACCTTGAAGAAATCCAACTAATCAGCTGCTGTATCTTCAGTGATGCTGTGGAAATTCTAGGTAAGAATATTAGTGGCAACTTTACAAGTTGAATACGTGTGTTTTGAAAATCAATATATGAGTCTCTAGCAAAAGAAAAAAACACATGATTCTATGATTCTAAGTCCTTGTTCTAAACAATATTTTAACTGATGGCTTAAATGACAGAATGGAGGATATACTATTATTAAATTTCAGATCATAGTGAGCTTGGGAAACTTACAAACCCCATTGGAATACAAAATTACAGATAAAATTGGATGCTTTTAAGAGTAGGTTCAAAAACAACAGTAAGGAATTCATTACAGACAGATAGATGTAAAGGACTGTAGCAGCGAATAAGTTATCAGATTCATTACTATAAATGGATATTTACCTATGTAACAGGAAAGAATCAGAGCCCTTCTGTGAAGGACTGGAAAAACTAAGCTATCACAAAAAATCAGGTGTTGGTGAGTCCCGAAAAACAAATCTCAGTATGATTACGAAGAAAGCTATAGAGAAGTTGAGAGAGAACACCAAGAACAACTAGAGCTTATGAAAACATAACTTATGAAAAATGGTTTACTTTTGTTTTGTTTGAGATAGTGGACTTAAAATCTTTCATATATGAGAAATGCTTTTCTCTGTAACCATATAGTGAATCAGGAGCTCGAGGATATTTTGGATTTCTTTGCTTGCAAATGCGATTGGAGTGAGCATAGTATCACATCCTCCTCTGGAACAAACAGGTCAAAAAAATCAAGAGAGAGATGATCTTGTGTTAGCCCAACCAGTAACACCTCTTGTGGCCTTTAAATGATTCTCAAGGAGTGTTCACTTTGTCTGTGTGCTTTCTATGGGCTCATTTGTATTAGCTTTGACATTTAACTATGTAGATGACAAAAGCACTTTAGAAAAAGGTAACAAAGTCTGTAACTTGATGGATAATAGCTAGATGTTTTACCACAGCTTCTTTTCCCAGTTAGATAGCATCTGATCTAGCACAGAGAAATTTTTCCTACTGGCAGGGCAATTCTAGTATAGTTACATCTCTATAATTCACTATGGGAAAGTGTATTGTTGAGACAGAATATGCCAATAAAAAGTTAGACCTCTAACGTGACAACAGTATGGTTAGAGCTCGTTAGTTCTACAAGGGCATTAAACAGAGATGTAGACCAGAGCCATTCTGAAGTTCTTTGCCCCAAACAAATTCTTACTTCACAGCAAAACACCAGACAGTTTGTTTCAAGTGACTTTTACCACCTTTAATCTACGACCATTTTGGTTTATAAAATGAAGTCACTGTTTATTGCTTGCTCTCACAGTAAGCCATCTCTCATTTAACATGTGGTAAAAGCTTACGTGAGGACATTTTAAGAAAGTTGCAAGTTCACTTTGTCCAATTTACAGCAAGGTGATTGTTTTCTGATACCTTTAGTTCCTGCTGTAGGCAAGTGACAATGCAGTCTCTATGCCCTCATAGTACAAAAATATCCCAGGAGAGCCCTGTGTACACAAGGAAGCTCCAGACACAGGCAAAGAAAACAAAGGAGTCACTTGGCCACTTCTGTAAAAAGTGGTGGCCAACTAAGGACAGCACTCTTTGTTTCTGGTTTGCCACTAGAAAGAAGGGACAGAAGCACCAGCTAGAACCGCTATTTCCGTTTTCTAGGCAGCATTGAACCATGGGAGGATGGGATGGGGAGTTAGGTTAAAAAAGAAAACCAAAAAAACCACAAAACAAAACAAAAAAGATGACTCTGAGATTAGCTCAGATGGTTAAAGCATGGTGCTCACAACACCAAGGTTACGGGTTCAATCTCTGTATGGGCCATTCACTTAGGAGTTGGACTTGATGATCCTTGTGGGTCCCTTCCAACTTAGAATATTCTGTGATTCTGTAAATATCTGAGATCATCTGTAAATATCTGAGGTCACATGCTTTTGTATTTTGTACATGCCTGCAGTAAGCACAGTAGTGCTGCCTGCAAACATGAACAATTTTAGATTTGTTTTTACAGTCCTTCCTTCCTAAAGATCTGATGATTATCAAGCTGAGTCATAATGCTATTGCTACACATTTACAACTTCAGTATAAAAAGATGGTGATGAGATACCTAAATTATCAAAACACAGATATATAGAAAGCAGGAAACTGCACCCTACAGAAGATCATTGTTTGTAGCTACAACACAGTATAGTGTATGCTTTCAATGATTTATGAGCGATCGTTTAATCTGCCTTCCCAGCCCTCTGGACCTGAATTAGTCTCTTGATAGTTCTGATTAACTTGGCCCCCTTCAGTCATATAATGCTGGGTTTGCTTGTAGATAAGCTGCTTTGGGTTCGTTGTATTTGGACTGTTTCCCACAAGTGGTATAAATGTGTCCTTAATGCTTCTTACAAGTTTGTTAATAAGATTAGAAGGATGATTGTAATATTTGTTGATTAGTATCCAGTATACTGCTAATCGATTAACACTGAGGAAAAGGAAGTACACAACATGGATTTAAGCATAAATCTCAAACAGTAGCACTTGTTAACTTTCAGCAGCTTATGTATTTTATTGTGCTCATTGCTAATTAAAATTCTTACACAGAAAGCTTACTTCACCCTAGGCTTGACCTGCCTCATATGATGCACTGAGGTGGCAGTTTCCTTGAATTAGGGTAGTTTCGGCATGTGATAAGCATTCTCTGATCACCTTCCTTATTTTGAGTCTCTAATAACTAGCTAGCACGCAAGAAGAGTATTAACGTCCTTATTGTGTTAGTCCTTCTGTGTGAAAACATACCGGGTTTCAGTAGGAGGGAAGTAAAGTTGGGACTATTTCTAACCTTAGAGATGCCTTCCCATTTGGCAAGCAATCCTTTAAATTTGTTCCTATGCATTTGGTTTCCTTTTCTTGTTTACTTCTTTCTCCTCCCTTTTCTTTTTTTCCTGTGAATCTTTTCTGACATTCTTTTTTTTTTTTTTTTGTACAAAGAGATTTTTAGCAAAATGTATTTAACTAGATTTTGACTATAGGGATATAGGAAGATCCTACTTTCATAGGAGCTGCAACTGCTCAAATTCTTTCACGACTGAGACCTCAAAAATTAGCTTGAGATTTGGATCAAGTTGTACCATCTGCTAAAAGCCAAGAAAGTAAAACAATTATAGGTTTGTTTGTGTTAAAACTCAGGATCTTTTTTCTCCAAATTATAAAAATATAATAGGGAAAACACCAAAAGGTTGTTTCTCTTCCTGCAAACATCCCACTATCCAGAGAGGAATTGCATTGATCTGGAGACACTTGCAGAAACCTAGCTACTTCTTGTCCTTCTTCATGGCACACAGAGGCCTCATAAGCTCTATTCACATTCCCTTAGGTTCTGTACTCAAAATTACTCCAGACCACTTCCACCTAAAAGTTCAAAGATACAAACGTGGAGCACACCAAGCTCTCTGCAACTACTAGCAATGGTGGCTCACTGGAAGATTCTGGGAGAAGCTCATGCACTCTGGGCAAGAAGGTGCCAGGTCACAGATAAGCCTAAAAATGCCTAAACAACCCCTGTTCTGACATATACATATATTGGAAGATGAACTTGTGTGATTGGATGGAGCGTGGTGCCCATGGTTCCACACTTGTGGGTCTGATCCCTGGGTGGGTGTTCACTTGGGAGTTGGACTGGATGATCCTGTGGGTCCCTTCCAACTCAGAATAACCTGTGAACCTGTGATTGATGGAAGCAAACCTTTTGCAGTACAACATGAAAAGAGGTAGGGGTGAGTAAGAGGTTTTCCCTCAGGCTCTAGGACAAAACCAACCATGTCATCAAAGCCACAGTCTGGAAGATGAGTGGATATACCAATACACCACAACAGTCAGGGTGCTGTGAGTCAACCCATAAGTCTGCCGACCTTGAGACAGATGGACAACAGTATGAATCACCTGGGCCAGCACCTGTAGGCAGTTACACAAAGTTATGTACCACGGATGTCAATGGGAGTTTCTCTGGCATCTTCACAGAAGCCTGGGCTTCACTGCTCTTTTGCCTTCCCTGACTCCTGAATGTGCACAACCTCATCTTTTGCAGTGTACTAATGCTGTACAGTCTGTGCCTGGCACAGAATTGCCCTTAAACTGTTGGCCTCCTTCTGCTGAATAAGAACATAAGAATAACCTCTGTGAATCTTCAACAAAGATTCAATACAAATTTCAGATGGAAGGGAATTGAATTACTGAGCCTCTGCTCTGCATTATGTAAACAACCAACAACTCTATTGCTGCTAGATTACAAATCAGAAATCACTCCTCACTATTCACACAATTTCAAGGAGGAAGCTTCTTACTCATGTTAAAACAATGCAAGAGCAATTTGCTTTTTTCATTGAATCTTGCACTGAATTTCCATTTTTAAGACTAGCTTGGTTTCTGAACAGAAACTCCAAACAACACAATAAAATTTCAATCTACACTTCATAGGCAGAGCAAAAATGGATTTGCTCTTTAAAATATGATGTAGTCTTCACACGCTGTCAACTGTAAGAGTAGATTTGGTATCCAAAATGCTAAAATAAAGATGGAATAATAAATTGAATGCAAACCATCCTAAAGATTCCCTAAAGACAATAGAAAATATTTCCTCTACGGACTTGATAAGCAAAGGTTTTCTGACAAATGAAAACAATTAATTATTTGAATAATCATTGAGCAATATGACTTTGTTTAGCAAGGGTTCTATGAAAACATTAGTTTAACTCCATGTTCTTGTGGGAAGCTGGAGGAATCCACAGGTGTAAGGTTTTCTGTTCATGAAGGAATTTTTCAGAGGAATGTACAGAATGTAAACTAAAATGATACAGACTCATGATGTATTTTTATTATTCTTTGCTTTGCATAATTAAATTTGTGTATTTCTCTTTACTTTTAGTTTTGGAGTGTCAATAAAATAGATAAAACAGAAATAAGTACTTAATCACATTTTTTTTTCCAGTGAACAGCACATACTGAAACTTTTCTGACCCTGGAATGCATATGAGCTAGTTTAGCTAATGATCAGATTCAATGTCCCAACTAAACGATGGGTTAGTCTATCAGCAACCACTGGGTGTCACTGTGTCTCTACAAATGCAGCTAAAATGAGCTTGATAGTTTATTAAGAAATCAGCTGCATATAATACATCCCATTATTGTGGCTTTTAATGAAACTGTCAGGTTGTTTATTCTCCCATGCATATGAAACACTTAAAAACCCCAAAGTAATGAACAGCTAGTGGTAAGAAAACTAACAGCCAACTAGGAGATTGCCCTAGGAAAAAGATACTCTGTCTGCTTTTTTATGCAATCTGCAACTGTGCTTACTGGCATCGGCACAGGTATAGCTTATTTTATCACAGTATCACCGTATGGATAAGGCTGGAAAGGACCTTGAAGATCATCTAGTCCAACCTATAATCCAACTAACCTATCAGCTACATCTAGATCATATCACTCAACACCTCATCCAGCCTACTCTTGAACACCTCCAGGGTTGGCGACTCAACCACCTCTGTGGGCAACCCATTCCACATCCGGATCATTCTTTCAGTAAAAAACCTTTTCCTAATATCAAGTCTAAACTTTCCCCGCTGAAGCTTAAGACTATGACCTCTCGTCCTGTCCCCAGAGACCAAGGAGAAAAGAGCAGCCCCTGCCTGACTAAAACCTTCTTTCAGGTAGTTACAGACAGCAATAAGGTCACCTCTGAGCCTTCTCTTGTCTAGGCTAAACAGACCCAGCTCCTTCAGCCTCTCCTCACAGGGCTTATCTTCCAGCCCCTTTACCATCCTAGTTGCCCTTCCCTGAACTCATTCCAGCACCTCAACATCTTTCTTGAACTGAGGGGCCCAGAACTGGCTAAAATACTCGAGGTGTGGTCTAACCAGTGCCGAGTACAGGGGGAGGATAACCTCTCTTGACCTACTGGCCTCTCCATTCTTGATGCAGGCCAGGATGCCATTGGCCCTTTTGGCTGCCTGGGCACACTGCTGGATGGTAAGTTTGCTATCAACTAATACCCCCAAATCTCTTCCCACCTCACCACTCTCCAGTATTCCATCCCCAGCCTATAGTTCTGCTTGGGGTCATTATAACCAAAATGCAGAACCCAACATTTAGACTTACCAAATTTCATCCTATTGGAGTCTGCCCATCTCTCCAATATATTTCTTTCTTTGCACTGACTACAAAAAAAAAAGAGATTACCACACATTTTGTCCAATCTCTGCAAGTATTGTATTATTAGGGCTTCATACCTTACTGAAGTGAGAGGCTGTTCTCCTTAAAAGATTCAATGTAGCTATAAATATCAACCTCAGCATGGAATTCAGCCTGTCAACAGCGTGTGCTCTAGAAGGAAGTTCTTTCTTCAGTGAATATTTTAAAAAGATTGATTATGGCACACAACAGCTCAAAATCCTGGTTTCCAACCTTCAGTTTCCCCAACAACTTTCACTCTGACCAAGAAGCAAAGCTCAGGGTGATTTTCAGCCCCTGTAAATATTACTCCACCCGAATACTTCTCTGGCTATTTAGGCATCACAAGACAGAGCGTTGTTGTCAGTGAGGATTACCATGCTCAGTTTGCAAAACTAACCTCACCAGCAGCAGCCTAGCCTGGGGCTGAGCTGAGCTGCGCTGAACTTGTGTCAGCAAGGGATGAGGAATTATTGCAGGACTGACAGCGGGAAGAGCAGAGGCAGAAAGAGGTGCTGCTGTCAAGGGAAGAAGGAACATGAATCCTATTCACCAGGATACTTTAAAGTCCTCACTGGAGAGTGCCCAAGCATCTGAATGACTTCTCACAGTCTTTTTCCATAAGATTCTGCCATGTGTTACTGTCATGAGCAGCACATAGGCAAGGCTCAGAAGAAATACATGGTGATTCTCTCTTGGCATCTGTGGACTTAATACCAGGATAAGTGAAAAATATTAGACTGGCAGATTCTCCTGAGGATATGAGATGCAACATTTCTTTAGTTTTGCTCCTGTGGTTATCACAGGGCAAGGACAGAAAGCACAGGTGAAGTGGGTTGTTTTTTTCCTTTGGGGTCAAATTCATGTGATACATTCAGTTACCTGAAGCATTTATGAAAAAGACAGCCAGCTGTAGTTACCAGTGACAATATTCTGATTGATCAGTCTCAGCAAGAGAGGCAGAAAGGTCAGTGTCCTGAAGAAAATAGGGAAGAGATGTACTGACTAAATGTGAGACACATGTATTTTGTCTTCTAAGGTCTGAATATGCATTAGAAACATTCCCCCAGTGAAGAGCTGAAGCAGCTCTGGAGTTAGCTCTGCTTCTGTGAGCCTGGTGATGCCTAAGCAGTTGCACAGACTGGGGCCTTGAAGCTGCAACTAGAATTGCCTAAAACTTTGGCTTTCATGCCCCGAAACGTGGAATATTTCCTCTTTGATCTGGAATGAAGGGCGTTGTCACCCTTTTGCCAGATTTCTTTGCTCTTCTTGTTTTGGGTTGGGTTTTGGGGTTTTTTTTGGGTGGTGGTTTTTTCTTTCAAAAGGCAAGAAAGCTGACTTATCTCCTGGGGACTCCCTGTCAGGTTTGCCGCCACAGCCCTGTATTGAGGCACAGCACTCCATTCTATGGCAGAGACCCCAAGACACTCAAAAGCCTCTGCCTGTATCCTGGCTTCGCAGCTCCTAATCCCAGCTCAGGCAGCCTAAAATCTGCAGTGTCTATATGTGGTACCCAGTTCCCTGTTGAGGAGAGGACAAGTCTTATGACATCATGCATGAACTGAGGCTCTCAGAGCTCCTGTGCTCCGTGTTACAGCTTGGAAGGTCAGCAGGAAAGGAATCCTCCAGCTGCACAGACAGGGGACTTGAAATCTGAGGACCTCTAACCATCGGGTAGTCTGAAGAGCCGACACACCTCTGCCTTGCATGTTCTGTAAATATAGAGTAAATCTGCATGCAGGCCACCACCAGTCTGTCATTAGTCCATCCCCTGTCAAAAATTTAATTTTGTCTTGCAAGCTCCAAATCAGGTCTACACCTAAGGAACCAAGATTTATGAAGAACTTCTCTCTGAGGTGTTTCTTCACAAGTGTGTAAGGGCAACGTCCTCATCCTCGTCCTGACACAAGGCAGAGACAGGGGCTGTTTGGCTCTTGTCCTTTCCCAGCAAGGTTTTGCAGAGATGGAAATGAGAGAAGCAGTCCTGTTTCTACCAGTCTGTGATACTGGATCATTTCTGCCTGGTCTTCTGTCAGGAGGGCTGAGCAATGGGCTTTGCTTGCTCTCTACAGAAGCTGTCATCAGCTGTTGTAGCCCAGATGCAGAGCTGTGAAGGCTGCAAGCAATTAGAGGGATTTCATCTTGTGGAGTGTTCTCTTCTGCAAACTGCCTTTTTGTTCACAAACTGTAAACTTTGGGTCTTCAACTCCTTCCAACTCAACTCATTTTAAGCTTTGCCAGAGTTGGCCGGAGCTTTAGACCTTTGAAAAACAAACTTGTGAACCGCCCTCTATATGAATTTTCAGAAAGGAAATACAACTGTGATTTGGAAAAATTTTGTTGGAACCAAACTATTTCCAAAGAATACACTGCTTTTGACAGGTCAGCATTTTCCAGTGACATTACATTTTGTCCTCAAATTCCTGAAGAGCTCCAATCAGGTCTCTGCTCTGGTTCAGTGTCAGGAATGAGATCATCCAGTCATGATAGACAGCAAATCCAGTTTTGTAAAAGTTCCTTTCTCAAGCTGTGAATTTCTACTTTGCGAAGGACCTCACCACTAGCTTCAAGTGTAGTTTGCATTTCAAATATCCATTTTTTGAAGGGAAAATCACAGGATGTTGAGAAAGAGGAACATCAAAGGCATATCTTTATAATGAGATCATTCACTCAAATGCAACCAACTGCAAGTGTTGATGACATTTTTTGATAGGATGGTTGAAGTGATTACTTTATCCCAAATAACAAGAAACCTGGGTGTTTACACACTATCTCCTCCATCCTTCAAATTTAGAAGCAACATCTATGGATGTATGTCTCTTGGTTGAAGTCAAATTGGGGCTGTAAGGTAAGAGATAACAGAACTAATAGGAATTTGCTGACATTTAACTCATATGCTATGATTAACCTGACTTACATCCAAAGAGCCAGAAGTTAGAGACATTTGCAGTACAGCTAAGGGGGATCTTCACCAGAGTGTCTCTCTTCAAATATTTAGTATCCCTATGTGCATGATTATCTCTGAGGTCTTACTTGGTTTACCATCTTATACATGATTTTATCAGCTATGTTTATTTTCTATCCCACTATTTCAATTCTTAGTGATGTGGCACCGACTATATCCAGTTTCCTACCCCCCAAGTCCTTTTTTTACATAGTCTAATGTCAGAGTATTCTCTGATTTAATTTTTTTTTTTATGTAAACATTTTGAATTGTGGAATCAGAGAGTTACTGTGGTTTTGACACTGCAGTCCTTAGTGCTAAGATTGCCACCAAGAGCATGCATGCAGAGGTTCTCAGATTATGTTTGTTTGCATAGAGTGTTAGAATTATATTAAGTGCTCCCTGTTTTGAAAAAAAACTGTGGGTGATAGTGTTGAATCAGCAAGTTCCATCAGTAATAGCATTTTAGTCCTTTACATTTCAAGTGACTGGTAAATTCAGATTCAAAGATCATGATCCAAATTGGCCGTGAAAGTACTTGGTTCAAGACAAAGCAAAATGTAATGGGACATGCTTTTCAAGGCTATTTCTGATTTTCTTTTTTGCTAGGAAAATAAGAAGTTGACCAGAGTGGGAAAGACAAAGCATTCTGGAAATATCAAACAGGAATTTGGTACCATCAAATTTCACCTGGTTATCACTTAGATGTGGCTTTAAAGTAAGACCAAATGCAAACTCGTCATAATGCAGATGAGTCCTGAAACTTTCCAGTCCACGTCTAAGCAACATTAAACACTGTGACAGCTGTAGAAGTTCACTATGCACCAAGGAGGCTTGTTAAAACATGCATACTTTTGATCACTTGAGACAAGAAATAAAGAGAATAGCAAGCACCTAGACACGGGTCTTCAGGTGATTCAAGCTGAAAATCAAGTTACTGACCTTACAGTTACTGACTTTACTAACCTTACAGACAAGGTTACCTTGTCACATTTGTAAGGTACAGTAGTGGCACAACTCCTGGTGGATCAGTCACTTCCAGGCTCACCCTCCAATCAGACCTGAAGAATGCAGCTAAGAAAGAGAATTCTCTTTCTCTGGCCTTTTGTATACAGACATAGGATTTGTTCTGAGCTTCACAGTTACACTTGGGTCTGTCTGCCAAGCTCTGTGATACAGGGGTTTACCACAAACTTCTTTACAGGTCACTCAGGACTCTCTAAAGTACACAGCATGTGGGCAGCTTATTGCTGAAGTTTTACATGACTCATGCAAATAAAACTGAATAATAACAATGCCTCTTGAACTCAATAAACCTGGAGGACTTTTAGAGACACTCAAAATGGTGCATGAGGCAGAAGCATTGTTAAAACTCATTCATCTCAGGACTGTTTTAGTCTGAGAAGCTTGCAGATGGTTTATGTCAAGGTTAGTGTGGCTGCAACATCCTGGTGAAACCAACCTGAGTCTCCCTTATTCATTTTTCTGCTATTTTATAGCTGTCATCAGTGTACAGACCCACGGCTAACCTCAAGGATATATCTGAAAAATAAAGGTAAACTTGAGTTTGTAGGTTTTGGTTAAACAGATAAAACCCCTGTGAAATATCAGGAGCCATACAGATCTTCAGCTCAGTGTAAATTCAGAGGATTGCCATAGAAACAAGTGCCTATTTTTTATACTGGAAGAAACTAATGAATTACAGCAGTGAGTTAAATAATTTAGTGGATGAGTATGGATGGCTGCTTAACTCTCAAGCAGCAAGTTTGTTCTATTTATAACATAGTTTCCTTTTTTCTGCTTCTCTCTGTGTGCATTTTAATAATTTACTTATTCGCTAATAAAGTATTCAGTGAGGTCAGTAGGCCCAGGTTACTGTTCTATACCAACCCATTGAAAATGTGAGTTCAGGAGATGCTGCTGAGGTCAAATGAAGAAGATGAATAAAGACAGTGATTGTTTTGAGGGCAGAGGCAGTGATGCTGACATAATGACATGTATGAACACTTTCGTGACTGACTTATCAAATGTATTGTGATGACACCATTGCATGACTGACAGTTTAGCTTCAGAGTCTGAGATGACACTACACAATTCTCCTTCTTCCTAGAAATTAAAGGGCAAGTCGAATGTTGATCCTGTTCAATAGTTCCAGGAAGGGAATATTTCACTGGAAGAAAGAGCAGTTGCAAGGCAGAGGATCCATTTGAATGAGGCAATGCATTACTGGGTGCATGACAACTTAGTTGAAAATAGGACATGGGCAAAGTCTCTCATCATGTTTGAAAGGAGCACATAAAGACAAAGTGTTACAGACAGGAATTCAGACAAGTGAAAAGGCAGCAGCAAGGTCCTAAAAGCAACGACAATTTGGGGGAGCAACTAGTCTCTGAAATTCATTTATTTCAGTAGTAATTGATTTTTTAAAAAAAGAAAAGGAAACTACACAAACATGAGAACTCTGACTGAAAAAAAAAACCTAAAAGGGCACCTAAAGAATAAATATTTATAGTTCACATGAAGACTGTATAGATACTATATCAAAGGCTTAGAAGGGTGGGCACGACTTCTACCACAGAGGCTTCAGATATATCAGCACACTCCACCCAGCCCAAAGCTGAAAGAACTGAATTATTATTAACTGTTACATATAACATCTTGTTTGTAACTCAACACCAGCTGAAAGACATTTCTTAAACTGATCAGAAAGAAGAATTCAAAACCATTGAAAACATCAGCTAAACAGCTAAAAACAGTGGTAGAGAATATAATCAGTGAGCTGGAAAAGGGATTAAACAGTGAAGTGGCAAAATGTGATAATGCTACTACAGTATCGCTTGAATATCGCGGGGGATCAGCTCCAGAAAGATGCTGCAATAAGCAAAATCCGCGAAGTAGCGGCAAAGACGGTAAATACGGTAAAGATGTGGGAAAAAAACCCGCAATGTATTGAATTCACGAATGGTGAAATTTTAAAATGAAAGCTGACTGTGAAGGTTTGCAGGAGATCCCTATGATGTTAGGGCAGTAGTAGAACAACATATGAAACTGAACACATAAATGTGAAGTAATGCCTATGGGAGAAACAATCCTATATACATGTTAGGTTCAGTAATAGTTTGTGTCACTCAGGAGAGAGATTTTGAAAGGTATCATTGCTAATAAACAATTAAGGTGCTACAATGCTGGAAACTCTTTGAAAAGATTATGGCGCAAACCCATAGTTGACCCAGAACTTGAAAACTCTATACACTTCCAGTGCCATCAACTCAAAAAGTTTATTGTAAGAATAAAAAAGACAAAGACAGGGACATGAAGGGCTACTGAAGCCAGACAATGGCTTCCCTGGGAAGAACAGCATGCAGCCCAGAAAACAATGCAGGGATGCTGTGGTAGACTTCTGCATAAAGAGGAGAAAAGAAAAGATGAATAGGAGTTAATTGTCCCCTGCCTTTTCTAATATCAGAACTATGGATGTCAACTAGACCTAGCAGGTGATAGATTCAAAACAATCAGAAAAGAGACACTTCACATAATGCATCAAGAGTCCTTAAATTACTGAACTGACTATGCACACTGAAACACAAGTAGATATCGTCCCTACTCTTATGTTTGAATCCTTCCAAATGTAAGAATAGGAACTCTCCTAAGACTTGGAGTCTTGGGAGTAAGTATTCTATTCTCATGTCCTAGGAGAAGGTTGCTATTCTCAAGCCATAATACAAGTTAATTTCATTCCTCTCCTTTCCATTTTCTGAGTTTATTTGTTAAAGGCTCTTATCACATCAGCAAAATATACAAGGACCCAGAATTGAACTACTGCAGCAAGAACTTCCCAAGAAAACTGGGGATAAATAGATAAGTTTAGTTTCTGTTGAACTTCAAGCAGAAGTCATTTTGGTAAACATTTCTCCACAGAGAAAACATCCCTTTTAAGGGAGGACAGTATTAGATTACAGGGTATGTGACACCAGTTTTCCACATTCCAGTTTAGTGTTCACACAAACTCTTCCTCACAGATGTGACATTTCGCCTGACACTTACTGCATGTCATGCACTGGCCTGAAGGCAGTAGGTGAAAGTGACATGGCATTTAAAGAAAATGTTCCTGACAGTGTTGTCATGATCTGCAATCACATGGAAATCATTACAGTTTATTTACAGTGGCTTGGTTAAAGGTCTGTACCCGGCCCAAAGCAGTGACCTAAAGTCTTAAATAGAATTCCACTTGAAATAAAATAAAACAAAGGAAATATGCCATAGTGATAATATTTGAAAGGTCTGCTGTGTAGCAAAATAAACATTGACTTTTTTCTGGCTATCATACCATGGAGGACATGAAGCAATTTGTCATGCTGGAATGGTGATATGTACTCATAGAATCTTTGGGATCACTTAATGCACATACATGAAAGCTTAATGGGAAGACATAAGATCAAAACTATCCCTTTTTCAACTTGGTGTTACAGTCAACAGTGAGTAAATAATAATTTTCCCTTTCTTTTCCCAGTGGTCACCATTCTTATTTACCTCAGAAATTCCAGCTACAGAGCGCCCCTGGAAGTCACGGGGGGACAGGTCGGGGCAGGTCCTGTGAGTTATGAAATCCGTGATGATACCAAACCCATGAATGTTCAATTACCCCCCACCTGTAGCCACGCACCCTCCACTAATTATGTCTGGAGGGCAGTCCTGGGAGTGTGGCTTGCACTGTAGCACCTCATTAAAGTGGAGGAAGTGCCTTTTGGTGCCTTCCGGCCGTGAAATCCAGGGTCTGGGACGTTATGGACATGGGTGCGGTTGACAACTCGCTGAAAATCCAACCACAACTAATTAAATACATGAATATGCGAACTGCAAATATGTCGGTGTTCTCTGTATTATCAATTTTAATTTACTATCTTAAATAATCTTGTAATGTGCCCTAAGAAAGCATTTTTTATTATTTGCATATTTTTAATAGGAATTTACAATAAGATGGATTGGTTTAAAGAACTACAACTACTCCTACCTGCAGTGTCTGCTGTGTGCAGCACACCAGCCACATCCCTGCAGCTCACAGAGCAGCCAAGGGCTGTCCCTGCAAGCCTGATGGAAGAACAGTACTCGCCAGGCAGGGCAAAGTGTGCATGCAGGTGGGTGCTTGAACCGGCACTTAGGTGCAGAATATGCCCCAACTCTCTCTTCTAGTACACGCCTGGTCCCGTTGCCATGTCAAATCTTACAAACATACAAGGAAGAGGAGCAATTCTGGATCCAAATAGAGCCCAATGAACAACACAGACGCACCCACAATTCTGGGTAATTTTCTACCTGGTCCTCCTTCTCGGTCATATTTCTGACTGCCTATGGGTCTGAAGATGCTCAGTCTGTTCCACTAGAAAAGCAGAAGAAACCACTGTTGTTTTTAACAACTACCTGTTCAGGTACATAAAATCAAATCAGAATAGCAAGGCTGTTCTTTCATTTTGTGTATCCTTGTGCTGCCTTTACCAGGTGCTTCCACATTTTCAGAAAATGAGGTAGGAGTGCTCCAGACACTTTCAATCTGCCATGTACACCACTGAACATTGAACAGAAATGTTGCAGACAAAGCAATAAATAAAACTCTCAGAGGTTCAGTGCAGTGCTTAGCAGCAATGAAAAAACAAATCCATGATATATAAATAGAAACACTGCCATAATGTGACAGAAATAATTTTAGAATTATTTCAAGTGGACAGAAGTATGCAAATATGAAAAATATGCACAGGGATGAATATTCAGGGACCAGTATGAGGGGAAACAGCGACTAGCGTAGTGTCTGAGTACATTTTCTGGGGCTACAAAGAGGATAACAGAGCAAATGGCCTGGTTCTCAGGAACTGCATGAGGAGTTCCAAAGGGACTCCATTTTATTTCCATGAGCAAAAGAAAGAAAATGATCCAGAAACAAAGGATAATCTACTTAGCACTGAAGTCCTGGTGCCATCAACTCTTACATATCCAGAACAGTGAAAGTAAAAAGGCATTCCTTTTTGCCAGGAGAAGTATTCTGAAAGGTCTCAGTTATCTGTTTGGAGGATTTAAAGAAATGTTGAGGAACGAGGCCAAGGCAATGACTTGGTTGAATGTCTTGTCTTCTTGACATAGGCTTCTCATTAGAACCAAATCTCTGGCCTGAAACAGTAGGAGTCAGCAGGATAAATGTAGTGTAAGAAACACATTTTCATCCAACAGTTCAAAAGCCTCATTAGAAATGGTAAAGCTTAGTGTGTCCGCTGTGGGCTGTAGCAGCAGACAGCATGGGTGGGGCCTCAGTGCAAGTCTTGGCTGCTTGTTTTTCAGGGAGCTTGAATAAAGATATTTTTTCTTGGAAGAAAATAGGTCAATTATTTTCTATGGCAACTGGAAAATAAACACACAAACTGGCAGCAAAACATCTATTCCCTGGTTTGGGATTTTTTGGGGGGGAAAGAGCCAATAAGTAAAAGGTTACTTTGTAATACTCATTGCTAAACTATTTATTCAGTTAAATTCCATGTTGGCTTTTTACAGCCTTGCAGAGCGCAGTCTGCATTGCTGAGAGCTGATGGGATGAGCCCTAAACACTGCTGTGGAAGCTGACCTTGAGTCTGAGCCTGAGCCTGTACCTAAGCCAGACCCAGACCACTGCTGACAGTAAGTGGGGAGAAATTTCACATGGGTGCTCGTGCAGCAGGAAATGTGACTCATGAGCGCTCTCTCAGTTCTAGCAGGATTTGTGTGTGCATCATCTGTATAAAAATTAAATTTACATCATAAAAAAATCAGTACTACTGGGTTGTTGAGGTCAGATAGAAGACACTTAGTTACTTATGTTCCTTGTCTCTGCAGAAGCCAGCACTACTTCCTTTGAACAGAGCAGCCAGCCTGTAGTTCATTCACTTCTCTTAAGCTTGAGCCATCTTTGTTTCTGTAGGTGGGTTCTTCCTTCCAGGGGCCAGAGGGTTTCCTCAGAGAGAGGAAAGGAGCCTCCTAGCTCCTTTCAAAAGAAAGCTGGCTGACTTCATCATTTTTTCTCTCTTAAACCAATGGGAGCCTTCGCCCCTCTCATGCTATTTGGGACTTTGATTTGTACGTCTCCCTCTCAGCCTCTCTTCCTCTCTGTTGTCAGTGGGTGATTCATTGGTTGTGAGAAAAGACAGGTAGCATTTACTGCTAAGGACTGTGCTTCTCAGCTGAGGCTCTAATTCCTGTTTCTTATGTAAAATTGAAGTAACCTAAAGGGTCTGATTTGCAGTATTCACTTCAAACTTAGAGTCAATTAATGAAGCCTTAAAGCAGTCCAGCTAATGTGGGAAGCTAGCCTATCTTCTCCGTGGGATAACTCAGAGTTATTTGAGTTATTTCAAAACAAAACAAGTGAAATGGTGGACTAATCTGAAGTCCAGTTTTATAAAATAATAGTATCTTGTAACACCACAAAAAAGGGGCAGCAGTAGTGACGTAGTAGGCACAGCACTGAAATATAAAAATATGAAAATTCCTAAAAATATCTTCACATTCCCCAGGAGCAGAGATGAAACCTTGCTACTGCTACTAGCAGCATGTTTTCATCTAAGCGAGTGTTAGATCAGGATCTCTTCAGATCTGCCAACTGGGAAGAAAAATTAGTAACGGATTCAATCACACAGCTTCTATGCAACTTGATTTACAGGAATGTACAAATCCCGCTTAGAACACAGAAAAAATTAAACAACCTATGACAGCTTCTTCACTTACCCCTTTGTGAGTCTTTCTGCCAGAGCCTTAATCCAAGAGTCACCTCTCCAGGCTTCCCACAAGCCTGCACAGCAGTTTTGTTCAGACTGTTGAATCTGCTTTTTCTCTCTCTTTCAGTGTGTGGTCTCACTTCTTGTATCCCCGGGCCATATCACACGCTCACAGGCACACACACACACACACACATGCGCTCACACATACTTTTCCTAGAACATCATGCAGTCAAAGTATCTCTTCTCAGGGCATTCAAATTCCTGAGCATGTTGTCTTACCTTTACTTTGTGTTGAGTGTATAAGAATGCAAGAGTCCCAGGGGCAGAAATAGTGAGAAAATTCTAACCCTGATCCAGAGACTGTAGTAATAGGGGTCCTCAGTCCTAAAAGCGGGCAGAGATGTGTTCTAGTGCCAGTTTTCTTGAATTGTTTTTCTCATCCAACTAAAAAAAGACCCTGAGATTAGCTGAGTTAGTTAAAACTTGGTGCTAATAATGCCAAAGTCAAAGGTTCAATCACTTGTATGGGACATTCACTGAAGAGCTGGAATTGATGATCCTTGTGGGTCCCCTCCAAATCAGACAGTTCTGTGATCTAATACATATTAAATTAAAAATGCACTGTTTATTAATCCATTTTTGGTGTGCAGAAGAAGGTTTGTCCCATTTTCATTTGAATGCTTTAAACTAGGGAGCAGCATCAACACCTCTCCTTGCTTGATGTGACAGGGAACAATTCTCAGAACTATATATTCTCCCAAGTTCTTTGCATGGCCCAGGAACTCTCCCCTCTCCTTAGAAACTGAACATGTGATATGGTAGACATCCTTTGAGAATATTTTCTGGAGAATATTTCTGAAGGGTCATAGATAAAGAGGCATGAACAGCTCGGTAAGAATGAAGCTACATTTCCAGATTAGGTTGCTTTTGAACATGCACAGTATCTACCTTTAGGTGTCTAACTAAGTGCTGATCTCTAGGTACTTCTAAGATTAAATATTTTGAGGCAGTAGGTTTTCTGGACCTCTGTCTGGGAATTCCTGCCTATATACGTCATAACTTCAGTTTGTACAATGACTTTGGGTTTGATACTGCTTTTCAGTCAGAAAGGAGTTACTTACTTCAGTGGTGGTAATCTTTATTTTTTCCATTGCGAATGATCTCAAAGGCCTTTTCCAACCTTGCGAATATTGTGGTGCTGTAATTAGCATTCAGCCTAGAAGCTGTGAGCCACTGGAACATAACTCCAACAGGCTCTTACCCTTGGGTAATTTTAACAAGCAAAGATGCCAAAGGGTACTTAGGTTTGGAGAGCAAGACTGTTTTCACAGTTTCTATCCACTATAAATACTGTATTAACTTCTCTTGGTACAATACATCTCTGTTAAAATAAACCAAGCATGAAACTTTTTCTTGAACTTCTCCTTTACTGACAAATTCTTGGGAAAAGGAATTTTATTGAAAACATGAGTTTGTGTCTTCTGCTTTCTCATTTCTACCGTCAAAGTTTCCATGTACCCTTGCTTCTTTCGTTACACTTGTGGAACTCACCTGAACCACTGCTGTTTCCAGAGACAAAGCTACACACAGCTTTGCTTAAAGTAGAGATAAATGAGGAGGTCAAAATTAGACAACTTAACTAACTCTTGCAGTTTCTAATGGCCCATATCCCATTTAAGCCATGACTGCCTTACACTTAGCAGGTATAAATTTCTTGGGCAAGAGAGGAAGTATGGGGTTTTTTTCCCCTTCCTGTTAATTGTTATTATTTCTTCTTCTGCTGTGGCCCTACCACCCTTCCTGTTCCCAGAAGAGTAATTTGGTGGCATCTCTGAGGAGTCTGAGAGAAGATGGGGAAAAATGTTGTGCTAGAATATGACAGGAATGGCTGATAGGTAATAACAGAAGAAAAGAGATGAGAAGGTAAGCCTTGTCACTACAGTTGGCTAGCACAGTCATGCAGCACCAGGGATAATCCACTGTCCTATGTCCAGACTGTTCAAGGGTAAACTGCATGCTGGTGATGGAGGGGCAAGCCCTATCCTCCTCCCTGTTCATCATGTCTTCCTGAGATGCCATTTTAGAGGTGTAAATGCCTTCAAATACGGATAAAATTATACTTTTTCATATCAACAAACCAAAAGCCTGGTGTATTTTAATGTTGAGAAACACCCTGTGACTTCCTGAAGATTCAGAGTACTGGAGAGTTAGTTACTCATCCTGACTGAAATTCTCCCTGCAGGCTGGTGTGAACAGTTTAACCATCTGCATACATGTATTGTCATAATATATATATAGGTGTATTTAATATAGAATATTTTAAGATATGTTTGATACTTTTTTTTATTCCCAAATACAAATAAGAACAATGAATGTGACTTATTACTCACTTTAGTGAGTAATTACCACCTAGTGGTAACAAAAGGCATTTGGGGAAGACAATGGCAGTGACCATTAAGCCTATTTTTGGTTAGTATATCTGCTGTCTTGAATAAATGACTCCATTTGGTTTGATTTGCTGGTTAGCCACAGTGCTAAATGTTAGTTTGTTCTCAGCAGCTCCTTAATACCTTCTAAAGAAAAACTGGGATGTGGAATTGGGCATTGTAGTGCCAAGTGAAAACCCAGAGCCAAATGCTCTCTGCTGTTGCGTTAATGTGTTCAGGAGGGAATCTGCTCTCATTTCCGAACAACCTGACAAGAAGAGGTGCTGACAGTGCTGTTGGGTTTGAGCAAGATGCTCAAAGAAAGGAGAAAGTGGAAAGACAGACTGGAAGTTTTGCTGATGCACAGCTGTCTATTATTCATCAGAAGAGACTCCTGCGAACCATGTTACAGTTATGTTTTACTTGGCTGAACTGAGCACTCCATTAGGTCTCTATTTATTTAGATTCCTTGATAGTTTGACATGCTGGAAGCCTCAGGAAATTAAAATGACCAATATTTTTAGAGCGAGCAACATCTCTTTGTAAGCCTTGCTACCAGCTTCTCCGCGGGCTCCGGAGAGAAGGAACAGGATGTACAGCTGCCTGAGAGGGCTGCTGAGGTCCAGTTGTTTTTTAGATATGAGGGCGTGTCTTGGAGAAAGCAAAGACATCAGAGTCTACCATTTAAAGGGAATAAGATGAAGTTCAATGGGTTCATTAGCTAATGCAGGGAAGACAGGCATTTGCTGTTAAATGGGTCCATTTATTTTCAGGTTCATGCAGCTTAAATCTAAATCACAAACTTCGTTTGGAAACTTTTTGCCAGCTGGGGCAGTCGGGGTATATTTATAAACAAGCAAGAAATTCCACATACAGCAGGAAATAAACAGTGAGAGATAAAGTTGCGAAATTTGAGAATAGAGTAAATCTAAGTAAAAGAAAAACACTTAAACTCTGTAAATTGAATATACATAGTTTTTCTTCAGGGAACTGGAGAGTTAACCCATTAATAGATAATGTGTTATTTTCCAAAATGCATTCTCCTACCTGTGAGAGCATTGACTCAGTGAGAAGACTCATGTCTTACCAATGCCTTGTTTATACTGAACTTTTATGGCTTTATGAGCCTAACAGAATGATGTATCGATGGCTCTGAAGTACTGCAAACATGTCATCCAGAGCTTCTACATGCACTACACAGGATCTCTAGGATCAATTCCATAACTGAATTAGTATTTACGCTTGTTAGGATAGAAGATATTGATGTGTTTCACATTTCTCGAACATTAAAAGATGTGATGAGCAAAGAAAGGTGAAATATTAAAAGGATCAAACTTAATTACTGCTCACAGCAATTAATTATGAAGTTCTATCAACCAGATGGAAAAATGCACTCCCTTTTAATGCTATTGATTCCATACCCATGAAGAAAATCATAAAATACTCTTTCATTTTTCTTCTTCTTTTTTTTTTTTAAATGGCATTCAACATTGTTCTAATTAGTAACTGAAGACTGAAACCACACTAGAAAATAGCTGAAACAAAATTCCCCAATGTGCTTCCTTTTTTAAGACTGAAATGGAATAGCTAACTTATACCACAAATCTGTGTTTGTGGCAAAGGTTTGTGCAGTCAGTTCTCTCAAAATGGTGGAAAACTGCATTTAGAATATTTTGGATGATATGATCAAAACTTCTGACTGCCTTGAGCACAGGGAAACATAAAAATAACTGACCAGAGCTGATGTTGCAGGGGAACATGTTAGCATGTTCTAACTTGTTAGTGGCAGATGAGACCCTACTGTGTTCTTCTGTTGTAAGAGAGAGCTGCAGTTTTCATAACTTCAGTGATGGTGTGCTTTAGTATGCTAGAGGTACAAAGCATGTAGTCAGATGTTTCATTTGATAAATGGCCAATACATTTATCTTTGTCCATTTCTTTGGTAGGAAAAATAAGAAAGTACTATATATGTGGACGGGAGAAGGAACAACTCTGATACAGCAATATTCAAACTTGCATCTCTGGAAGTGCTGGCAGTAAGTAATTTCACTTGTATTCTTGGTACTTGCTTGTTTTTATCAGTCATTCATGATGAAAAGACATGCTTAAAAAGTGAAATAAGGCAAAACATGTGAGACCCGGAGGGCTTTAAAGAAGCCTAGGTGGTATTTAAGTAGCCATTAAAATTTATTCAAAAAACATATTTGTGTTTGTTTTGGTATTTCTGTCCGTGCTATAGTCATTCTTACAGTTTTATTCTGCCTGTACACATATAAGTTTCACAGGGGAATAATAAAATGCAATATAGAATAGAAGACAGACAAATCTTCTGCTCATGTGTAATTTATAGTTTCACTTCCACATTGAAGGAACAGTTATTAGACTAAAGATATTTTACTAAACAGAACTGTAAAAAAGATATTAAAATTATGTAGAATAATATTGAGGTTTCATTATGATGGCACCAGACAAAAGGAATAACATAGTTGTCCATAAATCCTTAATTCCATCCCTTCATAACCTTACAGTACCAATAATTAGAAGGTAACATCTTATTTTTTTCCTGCAGGACTTCTGTTTCATTCAGCATGATGTATCGTTACATTGTCAGTGGCTTCTTTAAAAATACATCATTAGATCTTTGCTGGCCTTGCAAGACCTGAAACTCTTGAAAAGCTCGTTTTTCCTGATTTTTCACAGCAGCAGCCTGCAGAACGATTTGTGATCTGGGCTTCTAAATCCCAGGGAGGGGCCAAAATCCTTGTTGGAGCCTTCAATTTACATCCAGTTAGGTCTATGAATAAGCAAACCTTACTTTTAGCCTGCCATAAATGCCCTGTTCTTTGAGACTTTCATTGTTTCACTGTTGAAACCAGTGCTGAGGTATGAATATCATCTTCAATAAAACATAGCTCCCAATAGAACAGCTATAGCAGTTTTCAGCAGTGATTATAGCTGCTATGCTCTAAGACACTGTCAGCATTAACCTTTTCCCCTTGTTGGGGCCTCCTTTCTGCTGCTTCTTTACTTCTTTGATAATACATATAGCAGTAGTGCTAGAATTGTTTATATTAGGATTTTACATTTGTGTGTATCATAAAGTAAATGTGTCAGTCATTTATATGCAAATTTAGAGACAAAGTGGATGTTATACTTCTTCCATTCTTATTCTTGATTGGAAATCTATTTATATTAGGATTCAGCACTAATGAAATTAGTACAATTATCAGTGATTTCAATTCTTTTTTTTGTTTAACAATAGCTGTTCCCCGAGATTCTCAACTGCTACAATAAGAATACTTAAAGACTGCAGACGTTTTCATGGTAGGGAAAAAAGTGATCAAAATTTCACACATTTCAGTTTCTAAGGAAAAATTTTAAAGCTCAGATTTAAAATGCTGACAGCAAGACACATTTAAAGAGAACCATAAATCCCTTAATACTTTTGGACTGTAATTGTATTTAAAAGCCAATCTCAGTTTTGAGGGATCTGTCTCATGTTTTATAAGAATGCTTGACACAAGATTTCTTACTGTGAAACATAAAATGCTATAAAGCAGAAGAGGAAAATTCATTGAAAGGTAGCTGAAAAAAGAGCTTGAAATTGTTACTGCAAGTTAGAAAAAGCATTAATCCTCAAAGAACAGGGGGAAAACCCTTATTATCACATTACTTCGGAAGCAAGACCTGGATTGCTGTAACATCTGCTGCGGGCTCACATTGGTTCCAGTCCCACATGACTTTTTTTGTGCAACTGTATGGGACAGGAGCTACAGTCTGGTAGACAGCAGCTTTTGAAAATGGCAAGCAGATTTTTGCTTATTGATCTTGAATCTATCTTATTTTCATTCTATTCAGCATCACCAAACAAAATGATAAATCATTGCAACTTATATCCTACATTTAACTTTCTGTCATAAAGCTGTTGACAGTGTAAGTAGAGTCACCTTGACAGATATTAGACACTCACAGATTTCTTACTGAATTATTTGATTTTTTCCTGATCCCTCATTTGCTGTCCAGCCAAGAACTAATTTTCCATCTTTGTGCTGTCAGCCAACAGCATGATGACGACCTCATGTTCTTTAATCTTGTCACTGACTTTACTAGGTGATACCAGAATCTTGTGGCTACTTTTACAAGCCCCGGGAGCTCGAATGTTCTTAAGATATCTGCTTTCTGACTGTGTCAGCAGATGAAATACAATGAAAGATTGAGAAAAGAAATCTCTAGTTTGTACAGTCACCTACCTAAAACTGACTTTTGTATAATCGGAGACAATCTCACCTTCCTGAAACAAAAATCTTTAAGGATTGTCACAGCTCATTTTTCGGCAGCACTTTTAGAAGCATAGGACCTGCACCCATACACCCCTCTGCATCTGAAGGGATGAAGTCAAGGCTCCCTTTCCAGAAGATCCCTGAAATTCAGTAGCAAGAGGCTCTATAACCATTTTAGCAACTCAGAATCAAAAGAGGTGATCTGGAGGGATCTAATCTGGTATGATCACAACAGAAGAAGCAAATTTACAGAGACACTGTCTAAAGCCAAGGTTAATTAGTTGAAAGGAACATTTGTCTGACCCAAACAGGAAATAAACTGGATTGGATTAATTTATCAGTAACACAGATGCATACTTATCATCTTGCCTAAAAACAGGAAAGAATAATGTGAGAAACATCAACTTTTCTGATAGCAAAAATTATAAAAAATAAGCATGCATGGCATTACCTCTACAAAATCTTACTAGCTGTCTGTGTATTCTCAATTCTGATGGTGTTCATGCAGAGACAACAGTGGGGCTGGCAGCTGCATTACCACCATAGCAACATAGTTCTGTTTCTTCGTGTACTGCATATAATAGAATCAGAACCAGCTAACCCTTAGCCAATGTATTAATTCCGTAAGTTCCTCTTCCTGTGACAGTTTGGGACTGTTCTCTTCGATATGCATTCACTCTCAGAAACGTGGTACTGTTTATATGGCAGTCAGAGCACCAGTGGGGAGGGCATGGACCTCTCCTCTGAGCAATCTCTTTACTCTGCAGCCTCACAGACAGAACGTGTCAAAGGCTGTTGCCGGAGCAACTGAAACCTCTCACGAAATAGCATTTCTGATGTGAGACAGCTGTGTCCCTGGAAGATGGAAAAGCAACTATATTTAAATGGGTAGTGTTGAAGTAACTGGTTATGAAAATGTCATACCATGATAAACAGTAGTAAGAAATTACAGTTTCATGGGTTAGTGGGATCACCTCTTGTAATGGTCCTTTCCTGAAAAATAGAAAAATAATCTACAAGATAGTGTTTATGAGGAGGCTTTTAGGATAAATTCGTCTCTTTTCTCCAGCGATGAAAAAAACCTCTTGATATTGTAAGTCTTATAACTCAACTATGGGACAAGTTCAAAGGTCTGGCTGAAGGCATCATGATATCCTCATCAGTTCCCTGTGCATCTGTCCAGAGTGCAAGAAGGGGCAAGAAACCAATATGTGCAGAGCCTGAAGAACAGGAAGAGAACAGAGGGTTTTGTGTCTTGAGGCTGAAGATTATGAGTATGCTTTGCTGGTTTTCTGCAGATGCTAAAAATAGCACTTCCATGCAGGTTTTTTTTCCATGCATGCAGAGCGGGTATTCAGTGAGGAAGCAATTCCCTTTAAGTCTTTAGCTAGGGAAGACACATTTAGGCTCATCAATTTTTTTTTTAAGTTTCTGAGGACTATGTGAAAACAGAAAGTCTCTTACTCATAATAAATATATCTTTCACCTAGTCGCTGATTTATTTATTTGGGGGGTGGGTGGGTTTTTGGTTTTTTAATTTGAGCGCAATTTCAAGCTGAAATTGGTGAAGATGTTGATTAAGAGAAGCTAAGAGAGAAAGAACATATATATAGTATATACTATATGCATGTGTACATATCCATGCTATATACATACATGTATTATGGCATATATGACAAGTTCAGTGGCATCAAGTTATTTGAGCAAGCTATTCCCATCCTCAGATTGGAAATTCACAGCTTCCCCTTATTTCTTATGCTGCAAGGCACATGAAGGTATTAAGGCAGCTACTGGTACTGAATGCTTTAATACATTACATTCAGAAAAATGGNAGTTCCCTGTGCATCTGTCCAGAGTGCAAGAAGGGGCAAGAAACCAATATGTGCAGAGCCTGAAGAACAGGAAGAGAACAGAGGGTTTTGTGTCTTGAGGCTGAAGATTATGAGTATGCTTTGCTGGTTTTCTGCAGATGCTAAAAATAGCACTTCCATGCAGGTTTTTTTTCCATGCATGCAGAGCGGGTATTCAGTGAGGAAGCAATTCCCTTTAAGTCTTTAGCTAGGGAAGACATATTTAGGCTCATCAATTTTTTTTTTTTAAGTTTCTGAGGACTATCTGAAAACAGAAAGTCCCTTACTCATAATAAATGTATCTTTCACCTAGTCGCTGATTTATTTATTTGGGAGGTGGGCGGGTTTTTGGTTTTTTAATTTGAGCACAATTTCAAGCTGAAATTGGTGAAGATGTTGATTAAGAGAAGCTAAGAGAGAAAGAACATATATATATAGTATATACTATATATATGTGTGCATATCCATGCTATACACATATATGTATTATAGCATATATGACAAGTTCAGTGGCATCGAGTTATTTGAGCAAGCTATTCGCATCCTCAGATTGGAAATTCACAGCTTCCCCTTATTTCTTATGCTGCAAGGCACATGAAGGTATTAAGGCAGCTACTGGTACTGAATGCTTTAATACATTACATTCAGAAAAATGGGGTCCTATTGGAAAGTGGCTGTGACTGAAGAAAATGTTCAGGGGAGCAAATGTAATGTCTGAGGTTTCTTGTTGTTGGAAACAGTGATAAAGAAAAGCTGTGTTGGTTATGAATGTCACTGACACCTTTAGCCTCCTTCAGCTCTGATATGAAAGAAGTTGAAGGAAAGAGTTGTAGGATTAGCAAGTGAACATTGACTTTTGCATTTATTACTCTCATTTATTATATATTGGAGATATCAAACTGCAGGGTGCTGAGCTTGCTGCCCATCATTAGACTCGTCCTGTTGATTCCAGTGGTCCTAATGATTTATTTAATTCCTTCCCCAAAGATTTTGCTGGATGGCGCTGACAGTGTTTGATATTTTGCAGAATCAATTTCCGAGTTCTCTTACCAGTGTGTTGTTCTTCAGAGGACATAACTGCCATGATACTTCTTTCAGATGTGTTCAGTTTTGGTTATGATTTGAAGTCTCCTGACACCAGATGCCACAACAGTTACATCATCTGAAGAAAAGTATTGTCTACACTTTTGTTTAAAGAGTTTAGGACTCTTCATTTTTCATACTAATGGAAAAGTAGTTTCATATTGTTCTTCTTCACATTTAAACTCGTCAGTACTCAGAGGCATAATTAGAAGTATAGAGAGATGATTTTAGTATCACAACTGTGTTAATCAGGTGTCAGTTTATCAAAGTTAACTGATTATATCAGGCCCAAACTGAACAAGCATTGTTGAAAGAAAGCTATCAGTACATTACTCCTGAAAATCACATTGGTAAGATAATCAGGGAACTTTATTCCCTATCAGATTAGTTCATCTTACCCATATTATACGCTCTCCACTTTATGTTATTGTTTCCTGTTTTCTCTCCTTTTTCTAGATGGAAAATTTTTGTTTCCTTTAAAATACAAGATTATAAATACATACTTGAATTGCCTTCATAAGATGTTCCTTTTCTGATTTCCCACTTAGCTTCTTCAAGAATTAGGAAACGTTGTTCACTACAAGACTTTGAAGGAGACTGCTCTAACTTGGTCATTTCTTTATGGAGTTATGAGTCATTTCCATTTGAGTCAACTTAATCCTATACAGTTTATACAAAGTCTTTTAAAAAGCACCCTTAGCAATGTTTGGAGACAAATGTAGGTACAGAATACAATGCATTTCAAAATGTCTGGGATGTAGCTATGAATGCTTTTCTAAATACTGTTTCACCTGTCCAGCTTCCAAATGCCCCAGCACTGGAGCACTTATATTAGAGTGTTTGTATTTACTAAACTCATAAATTTCTAGACATTTATTAGAAGAACCCTTGTGTCCTTAATGTTGTTTCTATACTGATCACTTTTAAAGACTAGAGCTTTGGTCACTTCATTGCTTGTTCATATGATACTATTAAAGACATCAAATGAATATTACGTAAAATAAAGGCGACACTGTGTTTATCTACACTTTCTCATTTCTCCACTTCAAACAAACAAAGGTCTATCCACTGTTGATCAGCTTGCATAGATTGAAAAAAAATAATTTCAGAAATGGCTTCTCTTATCCAGAGATTTGGTTTTCTCCTTTCCTTGTTTCCGTCATGACACAAAATACAACAGCATAATGATGTGGAGGCACCTTCTAAATTATGAAAAAGTATGCCAGCCCTTTGACCTTATCCTTTCTGTGCATCCAGTACAGCTATTTACTCACACAGTAGTTCCTTACCTCAGACAGGATGATTCAGGCTTCCACATATGCAAAGGCCAAAAATGAGAATGCTCCAGTGGCATTTCATAACTCTTCATTATCAAAGGAGAGATACGCATATCTACTAAGCCAGTTCTGAGAACAAATGCTGAGACAAGAAGCAGGAATTTCCAAAGTCTGAATGGAAACCTTGTGTGTCTACCTAATATCTTGAGATAAACTCCTGAAGTACCTTTGATGATGTCAGGGAATTAAATGGGAATTTGACTCTTGACTTAAACGCAAACATGGTTTTGCTTCTGTGTTAATAAACCGAGCCAGTGTGCAATCTGATAGATGTCAAGGAGATCAAGGTCCTCCACAAAAGGACCTTTGAAACATTTCCTCTGTCTTCAAGAGCTCCTTCAGACAACCTGACTGGGTGAAGAGGGGAGAAAATGCAGGCTCCCTTCATTTCCCACATTTTTCACATAGTAGAGTTGAAATAAAGGACCTTCTTTTTGAGACCCTTAGTTATTAAAACTCCTTGTGCCCTTCTCCCTATTCCTTCATGACTCTCTTTTGGTGCCCCCAAATTTCCTTTCCACTTCAAAATCACTGTGACAATTGGGATCTGGACATGGTCCAAAGCTTTTACTTTCCCAGCAGGTCATGAAGTCCTGTTAGCAGCTATGGGGTGCTTTCCTTTAAACAGAATATATGTAAGCATTGTTATATTTTCTGTCTTTGAAACACAAGAGAACTTTTCCTTTGTTGTGAGATCTAAATCATAAATTGGTTTCTTGGACAGATATATCCACTTGGCATTAAAGCAACAGTAAAGGACTTTTCTTTCACTCAAGCTGCTTTAGAGTATTTCAAAGGCTACAGGAACTATTCTTTCTATGATTTATGCTCTATCTTAATTGTGCTGCAGTATTTCCAAAACAATATTGAAGGATGTTCTTTTGTGGGTAACTAGGAACAAAAATATCTTGTTTAACTTTTGAGCTATGTATACTTTCCGGGCAAAGATTAATTGGAGAGATGGAGAGAAGATAGCTTTCTTTGCTCCAAGGAGGGGTTTTACTCTAGCAGATTAAATTTTGTTACTACTAGTACAAACTAGTTTGGGGTCAATTACAAGAAAGAAGACTGAGAGAAGTAACATTTATTTGGCTCTTTCCAAGACTGTTGGTTTGATAGGTTTTTTCTAACTCTTGGTCACATAAGGTATCATAGTGTTCGTCCTGTACTTTTTTATTTTTGGAAAGGAAGCCAGTCTCAGCGTTTAATGAAACTCAGTGTGGAAAAGGTAAGTAGTGAAGAAAGAAGACTTTGTTGACCCTAGCTTCTCCTGATTCGTACGCTGGGCTTTTTTCCCTTTTTTTTTTTCTGGTATTGTAGACCTGCAGTAGCAACCCTGGGTATAGAAATAGAAAAAAGCCCAATGAAAGGAAAAAGATAATCTAAAATAACACCTCCATCAGACCCAATCTCAATTTAGGTGCAGAACCCTGGCAGGGATGAGCACTGGCGTACCAGGGGAGGGAGGATTTGTACTAGGAGACTTGGGGGTATCTGAAGATAACTGGCATCTGTGTGCCTCAACAGGCTGTGAATTCTTCACTGAGCAGACATATTTTATGATAATTCGTTTTTTGAGTTGCTTTCAAGATACAATTTTTTTGTCACAAGATCATGGCAACTGTGGGATATGGTTCTGGGGTTTTAATTTTTAAAAAAGCATCTGACAATATCTAGATTTTTCTAAATACTTTTTCCTCTTTATTGTAAACTCTGAATGTGGTGGTTAAATCTGATTTAATTGATGTTAGAATTCATATAATAGGAGTCATGCTGTATCCTCTCTGCTTATGTTTTTTAACTTTTCTAATGCCATTTAAAATGGATTATGTATTAATACTGATTTCATATTATTGAGTTTATATGTTGAGCTGAAATACATGTTTACGTAAAAGTAAAAACAAGTCTCTAAATGTTGATGAATTTATACTATTCTTTTTAATGGATAATTTTTGCACTAAAATTCCATCACTTTCAGTTTTTTTGCATCAGTAACATTCAGTGAACTAACTGAGGTGGAATTCCAATTATAATGACCTCTCTGATCCGTGGTGATGGTCAGTGCATTCTGCCCAGATGTGTACAACTGATTTACACCTACTGACAGCCCCACTTGTCTCCACATGTATGTGAATAAACCAGATTATCATCAGAATTACTTTTATTCCTAAAGAAGTTCGTTCATTTGCCACTGCCTTGTTTCCCACTTTTTAAAATGTGAAATTGAGACATTTCTCTCACCATTTTTTTATTTGAAAGGATATTTATACATGTCTGTGTGTTCTCTATATGCTCCTTTTGAGCTATGCTTCACCTTGGTGTTTGCAAAGCACTTTCTAAAATAGCTGATACACCCCTGAACACATCTGGGACCACAGCAGCAAGCCTGTATTTGCTTTCAGTTCTCAGATACTTGGTGTCAGTGTCGGTTTTTCTTCCTCAAAAGCTGTAGGTGCTTTAAACACATCTATGGTGAGCTTCTGGCAGTGTCTGAAACTCTAATGCTGATGTGTTATGTCTATCACATGTGCATAGGCAGACTACAAGGAAATATGGAATATACAGTAAAAGAATACATATTTCTAAACCTATTGAACATGTAATATGCAATAGTTCTGACCTAAAATGAACCTTATGAAGCAGAATTGCTGGTAGGTTTGTGTGCCTGTATAGTTAAAGAAGACTCATTTTCTTTCCTCTTGTCTCCTTCTGGCTGTGATGAGAAAAATAGGCCATATTTAAAACAAAGTGTGGCAGTTACAACTAAAATGTGGGCTTGTGCTGACAAACGCACTTCAAAAAGTGTCTAATTGTGTGTGCACTTATTTAACTGCAAATTTCTGTCCATAGAGAAATTTAAATGTTTTCAGTCATAGTCTGATTTTCTAGCCTAGAAAGCTGGAAACATTGTCCTCTCCAAAACAAACGTATTTTTCCCTAGATTTGACCTAACATTAAGAATTTCCAAATAAGCAGATATTTATCCTGTTTCTGCTTTCAATCAAATCCCAAAACAACACATTTGTATTTCAAAATGCTGAAGATACTAAATTGTCTTTATTAATTTGGACACAGCATACTAATCTTAAATTGCAGGGATACAAACCAGAACTGGAGTGCGCAGAAATTGCTGATGGTGATGTATATCAAAATTGGCAAGGTCTGCAGAGGTCTAGCTTTTTGAGTTTGCTCCAAAGCTATTAATATTGCAAAACAAACTTCTTAGCTAGGAATCCTAAAGATGCTCAAAGAATTAAACATTTAGAGAAAGGAAAGGCTGTACAAATATTTACTTATTATTGTTATTGTGGTACTTTCACATCCAGGCCTCCAAACATTAGTAGACATACTTAAGTGGTAATACTTCCACTAAGTTAGTAGAAATATTCATAGGCTTACATTTCGACATGTGTTTGCTGGGCTGGAACTTTTTATTTTATATTATTTGTATAAAATTCACCTTCTAGCTATGGCTTTAAAGTTCATTTCACAATGGGACTCCTGGGGGAACAAGCTTAAAAATGTTGTGAAAAAAATTTTGAGTTCATAAAAAATATGATAGAGGATATTTTCAAACTTTGGAATAACTTTTCCTTTGAGGAGGGTTTAAAGATTGTTTAAAAGAAACATAAAGCTTGATTTAAACATTGGAATATATTGCCAGAGGGAAGGGAGTATACATTTACATTTTTATGAATTAGGTTTTACTGAATTATCTTGTTTACTGCAATCTCATTCGCATCTGCAAGGGGTTTATTTTACAGATCCCAAGAGAAAGGACAATTCATGCCTGAGGTGAATTTTCACTTCATGTGAAAATGTGAGACCTATTTCTTGAATGTGAAATTTGGATGTGCTCACATGTTATACAGTGATCCCCCAGAATTCACTGGGTGTCAGGTCTGGGCAGGTCCCGCGAGTTATGAAATCCGTGAAGATACCGAACCCATGAATATTCAACTACTCCCTGCCTGTAGCCACGCACCCCCCACTAACAAGGTCTGGAGGGGCGGTCCTGGGAGTGTGGCTCACACTGCAGCACCTCATTAAAGCGGAGGAAGTGCCCTTTGGTGCTTCCTGGCCACGAAATCCGGGGTCTGGGACATTCTGCGCACATGCGTGATCTCACAACTCACTGAAAATCCAACCGCGATTAATTGGATCTGTGGCTATGCGAGCCGCAATATGTAGAGATCATTGTGCAAGTAAGACAATTGAGTGTGCTTGGGTTCAAATTATCTTTACTTTTTGCCATTTACTTTGTTAGTAACACCAAAACAAACTCCATCAGTGCCACCTGCCCCAATAGCAGTGACTGAATGTGGTACAGAGCAGCAGTGAACAGAACCCAACTTCAGCGAACTAAAGCATTGCTCGTAAAACTGGAGTGAATGGGGAGAACTGGAGTGAATCCCCTCACTGTGCTATATGCAAAAGCGGGGTTATATCTTGAGCTTGCAATGCCGTACTGAAAGCTGAAGGAGGTGCCTGAGAAAGACCACAGGAAAATGACAGCAAAGCCCTCTTTTATAGGACATAGAATTACAAGCCAGCTGAGAGGGAGAGCAAATGACTGGTTGTAGAAGTATTTGGGAAGACAGGATGAGATACTAAGTCATCTTTTTGTGTAAGGTTGGTTGGGTTTGGGGGAAATTTTCAGATAATTTCTAATTTTAGGCCACAATTAAATTTAAATTTTTAAGACTTTTCTATGAGGCCAACTGAAACATCCTTGTCTAGTTTCACACAGTACTAAGAAACCTGAAAACTTATACCCAGGAAATATTTTTCCCCCACTTGAGGAAGTGTTTGTGGAAAAGCCATAAAATGTAAGAAGACAGGCAACAAGTAAGCTTTTTGAAAGATAGAAATGAAAAAAAAAACCTTGTAAGACCAAAGAAGATTTTCTCCGTAGGTTTTATTAAACAATCCTGGTAATACTATATAAAAAGATGGTCATTCTCTGCCATATCTTAGCATATGCAATCTAGTGAAAACAGCAGAGGTGTTTTAATGCAGCCAATGCCTTATGTTTAGGAGGTAAGGTTTTCTAATGCAAGATTCAGAAAAAATAAAACTGCCAGATGGTATAAACAAAATAAAATCTCTGTATTTGTCTAGGTAAGGACTGCCTGAGCAATATAATGAGGTGACCATAAAAATTTTCCTCTAGGACCTCTTTCAAAGCACAAGAAGCACTCTGAGGTCAGAAAGAATTCAAAGCGGGTTAAATGCCATGCAAAGCTTAGGAAATTACAGACAGTGCAGTCTAAATTAAACCAAACACTTCTCCAGTCTCTTGGGTGTCACTAAATGGTGCAAAAATTGTTTAAAGCTACCTTGCTTGTCAAAATGCCAAATGCTGTATAGGTAGTTTCTTATACTGTGAGTATATTTCTTGGCCACACATCTGAGAAACAAAGGAACTGGACTCTGCATTGAGGCACATCTACGGAACAAGCTCCTACAGTCTTCTAAGTCTCTTCACTGATGGGATGCAGATTTCCTCATGAACCTGCTCCAAATGTAGTCACTTGGTCAGTCAAACCTCTGCACACTGCATTTAGGGTCTGTCTTCCTAGGAGAGAATGAGTAATATCATTCTCCAAGATTTACGAAACTGAAATCTAAACATGGTTTCTCTTTGATTAAACGTGTTCATCTTTTATCAGTAATTTTGTGACTCACATAACAAAGTTTCTAGGATTTATAGGCTTTCTAACAGAGGTATATATGTCTGTATTCACAAGTACTTTGTAGTACTCACTTTTTAATAAATTATTACTGCAAGATACTTCACTCTCTTGATGTTGTGTACAATTAAAGGGTTGACATCTTATATCAGCTTTGCCTGTGTTAAGGTTTTGATTCACATTCATGCGTTGTCATTGTTTAGCTAACATTCCAAGTGTAATGCCAGTGAAATCTGTAGAGTTCCATCATTGATAAAGTTGTACCAGTAATCTTTTGTTTTAATGCTTTTGCTGTAGTGGAAACTCACAAGTTAGGCAGCAACTATATTTTTTTACTATGCCTGTATTTGCAATCAGTGCAATACAAGTGGATCTGCAGAATGAAAGACAGCAGAGGGCTTGGCCTCAATACTGTGTTTCACACACAGCACTAGTGTCATCCCATGAAATGAATGTTTATTAGCACTTTAAATGCATTAGACCTGCTCTTGGAGAATCTCCTACCTAACCTTAAACCAGAGGGATGGTGTTTTGCACACTCTGCAGCTCCTCCATGATGCAAACCAAAGTGCACAAGCAGGCAGGAGCTGTAAGATCAATTTCACAAGTGCTGATAGGCATTGAAGTGCCTGCATAGATGAACCCTAATGTTCATAGATACAAAAGATGAGGATTAACCCCTCAGACTTGTGCAGCATTGTGGGGAAGGTCTGAGACAGATCTGTGTGAGCTAATTCTACTGGGTGACAAGGATGGTGAAAGGACTGGAGGACAAGCCCTATGGGGAGCGGCTACGGGAACTGGGGTTGTTCTGCCTGGAGAAGAGGAGGCTCAGAGGTGACCTCATTGCTGTTTACAACTACCTGCGGGGAGGTTTCCGCCAGATGGGTGAGGATCTCTTCTCTCAGGCTGACGACACCAGAACGAGAGGACATGGCCTTAAGCTACACCAGGGGAGGTTTAGACTGAATGTTAGGAAGAGTTTTTTCACAGAGAGAGTGATTACTCTTTGGAATGGTCTGCCCTGGGAGGTGGTGGAGTCGCCATCCCTGGACGTGTTTAAGAGAAGATTCGATGAGGAGCTCAGTGACATGGTCTAGTTGGTGGGGAGTTGAACTAGATGATCCTGAGGGTCCCTTCCAACTTGGAATAACCTGTGAACCTGTGAACCTAGAGTAGAACTACAGTAGAGTGGTCCACTTAAGGTCAAGACAACATTGTTCAGTCCTTGAGGTCATTAACTCACCATTTAGTGCTCATTCTTGAACGAGTTTTTTCATTCTTCTCACTACAATCTTTATGTTGCCATGGGGTCCGGGATGCCATGCTCTTAGGCGACCACTGAATGGCTGTTACTGCCAGAATAACAATTTTATTCAACGCGTGGGTGGAAGGATCAGGTTCTGAGGGAGACATCACTGAGTTTTGTGGGAGTGCGTCATCCAGTCATCAGATGAACCCAGGTGTGACTCCAAGGCTTATCTTTAAACACAAAACCATCTTTTTCTTTAATACAACTAATGTGAATTGTGACTGTGGTCGTGTAATTCAACTTTTACTTTCCAGTTACCACAAGATTCACAAGAGATGAAGTCACAGGCAACAATTAATAAGTAAATTAGCCATTGCTTAACAAATTAGTTTTGCCTTTACTAAAGCTTGAGATGCTAGAATTATTTTTGTTTGCTTTTATTTGCTTCAAGATGTTTAAAAGGTTATTGTGTTAAACAATATAGAAAAGTGAAGCATGTAGAGGGAGGCAATATTTTACATTACACCATACAGGAAAAAAGGGATAAACTTCAGAGATCAGATTGTCTTCTCCAGGTCACTACGTACAAGCATTTTTTTGAGCCCTACACTTTGTTTTCCATGACATTATAGCATTTTTACAGAAGCAGCCATGGGTAAAATTCTTAGTAATGGGTACTTCATTTGAGTCACCAGAGACATTGATTAGTAGCCTTATTTTCAGAAAAAGATAAATCTTAATGATTCTGCTAAGATTTTAATTATCTGTGACTGTACAGAGCACTGATTTAGGTGCTCAGTTCCACCAAAGAACCCAGGGGAAAAAATCATCTCAGGGTTGTGAGAATATAAAGGATTAATGCAAACTTTATGACTGATTGACGAATGCATGAATTAAAGTAAATGCAGATATACATATTAATCCTTGGCAGAACAGATTATTTTTAGGTTATCTTACATTAAAAAAGCCATGACTAGTAGAAAAAACATAATTCAGATGTGATTTTTTTTTTTTAACATGCACAGTGATATCTGCATATATGTGACTTTTTGAAGAAGCAGAGAAGTAAGGTAAAGAAAATTAGGAAGATGAAGGAGGAGGAAAGTAAAGGTGGAGGTTAAGGAGTATCCTGTTATACCAGTAAGATCAGAAACAAAGCCATCATGTTTCTTCGATAGGCTTTAAAAATCCCCACTGGAGACTATAGTAAAAGGCTACAGTATGATTCTAATTTATTAGGAGATACAAATAACAGTGTAGACAGATCAACTGTAATGCAACTAAATCATGGGGCGAAAACAACTGTAAAAAGAGCGTGTCTTACAAGCTAACATATGGGGGGAAAATAATCTGAAACATATGGAAATAATACTAGAAATGGAAAAAGACTATTTGTAGGGCAACAGTAATGCTGAAAGGAGTTCTGTAATAAAGAGAGAGATTCTCTGTGTCACCAGAAACTTGATATAATTATTTACAAGACTAGGCAGTGTAAAGGGAGAATAGGGTAACAGAAAAGTGGAGAGAGTCCTTTCACAACCCTCATAAGGTATCTTCATGTGGAATCTATCAGATTTTGACATGTCTATCAAAGAAAGAAGGGGTAGATCTCAGCCTAGAGAGATGAAAGACTAGAAAACTGTAGGGCTGAACTGTCTTACCTTATTCATGTGAGGAGTCTTTTGAAATTAACAAGACAAATACCGTGAGCAAGACAGAAGCAGTTAGATATTCAAGAAGTATTTGTGTGTAAAACTTAAGTTTCTTCAGGTGAAGTTCACTGAGACTGAACTGGGACTCAGAATTACTACTGATAATATTTCCAACTCCTGGGCTGCAAAATCTTGAACAAGCTCATTTCTTTGCATACCTCTACCACCTTTCTTTCTTGTTTATTTAGTTTGGAAACCCTTTGAGGCAGAAACTTATTCTTGCTGTGCAAACACACTTAGTCAAGGATGTGTTTTTGAAGGGAATTTCTAGGTACAGTTCTCACACATCAATACACATTCAATATAGCATTTTAAACGCATATTCACAGTACAGGTTACTTACCTTCACAACATCAGTTAGGTGTAAACTCCATTCCTGTTACTTTGGCTTTTTTTGTGTTTTAGTCATATAAATATATTTTAAGAAAGGTTATGTTCATCTGAGAGGGATCTTTGGATCAGCTGGATTTGAATAAAACATTGTAATTTCTGTACTCAGCCATAGCTGTAGCATTTCTCTATATTAGACATAATTTTGTCTAGTGTTCTATTATCAGTTCATCATTACATGTGAAATAGTATGTTGGTACTAGTGCACTATGGATAATTAGGCAGAAAGCAAACTTTCCCAGGAAGTTTATAAAGTTTAGGATTTCATTATGAATGTCCCTAAAATATTCTGCTGATGCAATTCAATTAATTTTTTTTAACCAGAATACGATGTGACCTTGGACAGCTGTGGTTAGCACTAAACCAGATAAAATACTTAATCCTTAAGCAAAAGGTTGCTTTGTCAGCCAAACACACAAAGCATGAATTCCGAAAGAGCCTCAACACTGTATGAGATAATGGGAGATAAATCTTTCAGAACAGCAAGCTGATATATGTGTGGGCTAGCATGTGTACTCTAAGCATTGTGAAAGGAAATAATTTCTTCCAAAAGCCTATGTTTTGTTCTTAAAACACCATTTATGGCAGGAAATCTTTTTGCACTTCTATCAGCAAGTCCATGAAACATAATGCAATTGACCTTTACTAAATAATGCACCATTGACGAACGCCTAATCAGATGGTGGGTATTTGGGGATGGTTTTATTAAATGTCCTATACATTATTTGGGCAATGAAACAAAATTAGAAAAGTCAGGGTATTTTGATTATATTTAGAGTTTCAGATGCCTAAGTATCAAGTGTAGTGGGACTCTTATCCTCCTAATTTGGAGTAACGGTGGGGCTCCCACCCTACTAAAACCCTCAATTAGTTTTAGGTCCCTATTCATCTCTACTTTTGAGTGAACTCATGTGTTCATACCACCTTATTCTTCCTGCATGAATTTCCCCCTGACCCAGCTCTCTCCATATAAGCCAAAATACGAACTTGTCCCCACACCTTGCCTTCTAGCGTTTCTCATTTCCACTTACACAAAGTATTTACTAAACTGAACCGCTGGGGAGAGATTTTTCATACGATGTAAGAAGGCTGGAAGTGCATCAAAGGGCCCTTAAGTATTGTATCTGCTGAGAAATTTATTCCACTTCTTAATCATTTTACAGCTGGGAAGGCTTCCTTTGTGTCTGACCTGAATTCTCCACACTGCAGTTTAAGCATATTTTATTTTTTCTTGGCTGCCAATAAACATGAAGAACAATTTGTTTCTAACCTTTCCACAGCAGTCTCTGTGCACTTAAAGACTGTTCTCACATCTCTCCTTAGTTGTCCCTTCCCTAGACTAAACAAACCTCATCCATTCAGTCTCAGAGGTCAGATTTTCCAGGCTTTTGATCATCTTTGATACTTCTCTCTGGTTCAGAGATTTCTTAAAAAGGACTGCTCAAACCTGAGCACAAGGCTCCAGATGAGGTCTTGCCAGAAGTAACTAAGAGAGTCATGACACATACTTTTGTGTCTTACTCTTTTGGTTTTTGCATCCTTCATTATACGTGTTCTGGTTTTGATCCACTAAATCTCCTAACCATTTTGTCCAGAAAGGCCATTTAAATATTTGTTCTCCATCTTTTACTCATGCAACTAATTATTTCAGTGTACTACTTTGTATTTGTTCTTGTTGAAACATAATTTATTTATTTAGTATTTCAATAATAAAATACCTTTTTTCCCCATTGTCTAAGTCACTAGTGAGAATGGGGAAAATACTGATTTAGGAAAAGGCTTTTCTGAATGTGCTTAATACAGTCATCTATTTTGACAGAGCACTATTAGTAACTATCTTCTGAGTATTTTTTTTATCAATTTTCCAGACACCATGTTATTAGATTTACTTTACCATATATCCCCCAGTTGATAAACATATATCATTAAAGCCCAAATTAAGATAGCCATTTACTATTTCTCCAGTATCCACATGGCCAAGTACTGTGTTATAGAGGGAAATTAGATTAGGACTATGTCACTTGTTCTTTATAAGCTCTCCCTGCTGTTACTACCTGCAGCCTTCTAGTAATTACAAATACATTGTTTAAATACTTGGTTTGATATTTTTCTGAGAATTGAAGTTAAGTCAATGTATATTTTTTTTAAACAGGAATATTATGTTTCTTTTTACATGAAGTTGGGTAAAATGACAAAAGGCTGCCTTTGAAGAAACTTGGCACAATCCATGGCAGCATCAATACCAGAGATGATGACAGAAGGGCACAGATGGTGAAAATATTGGTGAGGGTGGTTGCAATGAAGACTTCTCAGATGACACCGCTTCATGTTTGAGACACATAGAGAATGCATCATAGAAAACACACATCACTCCTTGTCTGCCCACCCAAAGCTGAACATGCTTGATACATCAGAACTCCTCATCACTTGCTATTGTAGAATAATAGAATTACAGAATCATTAATGTTGTAACAGATCTCCAAGATCATTAAGTCCAACCTTCTTCTTTATAGCATTAACCCAAACAACTGGCATTTTAAGCTATACTTTATTATTTAAGCTATAAATGTTTCTGTAAGTACATCNTGAATGTTGTGTACTTGGACCTTAGCAAAGCCTTTGACATGGTTTCCCATAATAAGCTTTGGGAGAAACTCATAGAACATGGACTGGATAGAAGCATTTTTTGTTGGGTTAGGAACTGGTTGGATGGACGAGCTCAGAGAGTGTTGGTGAATGGTGCCACATCCAGCTGACAGCCAGTCACTAGTGGAGTTCCACAGCAAGTTTGCAGATCATACCAAGCTGGGGGCAAATTTCAAACTGCCGGAGGGTAGGACGGCCCTTCAGAGGGCCTTGATTACTTGGAAGGAAATTATCTGATGTGTGCTGAATTATATCATTATTAGAGGAGATTAGAAATTGCAGAAAAAAACTCATCTTTCCCTTTCAAAGGGTGTCCCTGGAAGTGCTCTGCAGTTGCGTTGAACTCACCAAAGGACTTGCTCCATGGCCCGTCATTTCCACTGATCTATAGCAGCTTTGTGGTTAAGGCACTCCAGAGCCATTTCTTATCTCTCTGCTGCTGACTTCTCCTGACAAAACACAAATTACTCTGTGGCTCAGCTCCTGATTTATAGAATGAAATGTTCCTAGCAAACACATTACAAAGATCAGCCCATTTGTGATGTGTTCACACAGTCAACATAGTATTGTACTTGGGGAAAAAAAAATCTGACACAAACAATGTGCTTGTGAGGCAGGAAAAGTAGATTCTCAATCTTCTGCTCCTGTCTAGCACCTACATTCCCCATTACCAACACAGATGATATCTATATCTAAAATTTCATGCGAATGCATTAAAAAAACCTGGACAAGACTAACACATACCAGAGACTGAAGTAATATGCACAATTATCTTGTTGGAAAAGAAAAAATAAACACAATTATCTGAATAAAACCAGAACTTGCAATACTTAGATAGGAAGCATACCAGTTTTGATTTGAATGAGTTACCAATTCAGTGCTCATATATCTACTTAAGCTGTCAAAACATTACATGCCATGGGATATATTATATATATTAGATGGGTCAGATTTAGGCCACTTCCTTCCCACATACAAAAATCAGAGGTGGTTAAGTAGGGCACAGATTTTAAGCTAGCTCATGGCTTCCCATAATCCTACTCTCAACAATTGCTGTTGTGGGGGCCAAAAAGAGAACAGAAGGAACCAGAAGGAATGATTTATAAATTTTTTTGTTATTACTGCCTCGTAGTCTGAGGTTCTAAATGGTTTCCTCTGACAGAAGTCCTTAAACAGCCAAGTGTGATATGGAGCAGATAACTCAATCATTTGACTACATCTCTCACCCTCAAGAAGGTGCCTGAGATTCTCATGCACTTACTACATATCGTTGCAGTCTCTCTACCACTCTGCCAGCCCCCACATCAGAAGTACTGGGTTGACCTATCTACTGCTTCTATCTACTGCTCTGTAATCTGCAGACCAGCAGATTAGCAGACCACCTTGTACACGAGGCTGTAGAAAAGGGAGGAGACTAGGATGCTCTGAAGCAGATGAAAATTACATCTCAATAGTGTTGACAATAAGAATATAAGAAATACCCTATCATGCTGGACCAGTGTTCTGCCTCCATCACCGTCTAGGAGATGCTATTAAGGGAAAGCATGCACTCTTGGTCACCATCTCCCTACTAGTCCTCCCATGTCCAGAGTAATTGATCAAGGAGTTCCTGTTTATTTTCTTCAATAAACTATTAGACTGATTTTCCAGAGTTTCTAATTTCTCTGCTGAAACTGTCTCTGATATTTGTGGCAACAAATTTCAGGATGGTGAAGGGTTTGGTGCGTTAGGAGTCTGCATTCACTTCACTGATTGCCTTCATATTTCTTACCAAGAGTTCTCCAATCAAAGTTCATGATTTAGAACTTTAAGTTTCTCCTTTGAATACAATTACTTGACATTCTTAGTTACTTCTCCCACCTTTTTCTGCACCTTTTCTAACTCCACCATGATTCCTTGTGATGTGAGAATCAAACTTCAGACAGTGACCAAGATGTGTGAGATTTTGTAGTGCAGCAAATTTACACTTTTCATTATTTCCTCAATGCCCTTTCTGATGAAGTTTGACCTTTTTCCTGCCTTTTGACTGCTACTGTATCTCAAGTTAATGACTTCAGAGAAGAGCTGGTCACGATTGTTAGCTCTCTTCCATGAGACGCAACTGCCAGTTACAAGTTCAGAATCCCATTAGGACAGTTTAGAATATTTTTCCTTGAGATTAATTGCTTCACATTTTTCACACTGGCATTAATTTGATAGTTTTTTATCTACTCACTCAGCATTGTGAAGTCTTTCTGGAGAACAGGCCTACCAAAAGGCACATCCCTCAACTGCAAACACAGCATGCAACTGCTTGAGATCCCTCATGTACCTCGACCAGCAAAGAGGTGACTCAGCACACAGGATCATATATTCTCCTTTCTGAACAGGTTCTCAGGTGCTGGGAGAGCAGGAAGTTGAAACAGCTGCATGCTTAGCAGCAATTGTCTATTTGCATGACTGTAAAAGTGTTCTTCAGCCATTTCTAGAATGACTAAAATATAAAATGCTTGAATTTGACAGCTATGATTTAATCTTTAGCATCAAAAAATGGGAAAGGATTTCCTTGCCTGGACAGTTATGAGACTTTTGCTGCCCAGTGAAGAGTTCATATACTTTCTCCTTCACTGTTTTCTGTGTGCAGTGACAGCTGGTCTGTCAGCTCCACTAACTATACAGTTTGTTTGTTCAGTCCTTTGGGATCCATCTTTTATGTCAGATTTTTCTTTTCTGCCAGGGCATCAGAAACACCGATTCCCCTGGCACGTACGTGAGGATCCAGAAAGGTAAAGGAAGCATACTTTACATCCCATCATGGATTTAAATAATACTGTAGTGTAATATCAGGCAGGCAAATTAATTTCAACTGTAATAACGAAGCCAGATTACCCTACTGTTTTCAAAACTTCCCCAATATAAGACAGGTTTGGTAATGAAAAGTAGCAAATAAAGATTTGTGACTAGCCAGGGAACACCTGGACAGGGAATATCAGAGACAGGAAACATGTTAGAGTCTGTTCAATCTTCAGTGCTCTCCTACAATGTGGAAGTTATTGGTTCACCATCTTCACGTTGCTTGTCTTTTGTTAAAAGCCCCCCACCACAATAAGATTCTACCATAGAAAACAAATCATACATTCTGCCTCAGATGGCCACTCCAAGAATTCCTCTTCCAAGTTGACTTAGTCCATATTCTAAATCAATATTCCCTAGAAAAAATTAGCTGTTGCCCCGTAGATCCTATCTCTACATGCCAGAAGCTTTCACTTAAACCTTTCTCAGCAGGATGGCCACCAGCTTCCAGAACAAGGTCCCTCAGGCAAACAGTGCCAGACTCTTAGAGGACAGCAATAGTCTAGTCTTATTTCCTGACTGTGACACATGGGGAGAAGCTGAGCGAGAAGGGATTGTTCAGCCCAGGGAAGAGATGGCTCAGGAGGATCCCTGCAGTGTGTGTAACTATGCGACGATGGGGAGCAAAGAAGACAGAGCCAGGCTCCTCAGTGGTGCCCAGTAAAAGGACAAGAGAACACATATTGAAATACAGGAAATTCCATTTAACTATAAGGAAAAGATTTCTTAACTGTAAATGGAACAGTTTGCTGAGGAAGATTGTGAGGTCTGTATCCTTGGAGATAATTGAAAACCCAACGGGACTTGGCCCTCAGCAACCTGTTTTAGCTGACTCTGATTTGAGCAGGGAGGGTTGGACTAAACAGCTGTCAAAGGTTGCTCCAGACTCGACCCTTTTCTGTGATTCTGTGTGAACATCCAGAGGCTTGCAAATGTTAGACTCAGTGCTCTCCTTTCTTGCAGATTTATCACAGTATATACAAGGGTTTGAATGCAACTCTCAAGCAAGTGTGTTTGGGATAAGATGTATTTAGACTGAGACAACTCAGGAGAAGAGCAGTAAACTTGAAACACACCGGTATAATTTATGTCTGGACACCTGTCTCTGTCATGTGCTGTAAGGCTGGCTCTCCACTGGGAATTAAAACGTAAAATCTTCCAGATCAAGCATAATAACCATTAAAGACCATGTCTCAGAAAAGAACTTGCATGTATATTTGCTTTAAAAATTTTAGTCCCATGTGCTTAAGCACTATATTCATTCAGGACTAAAATCCACCAATATTAACAGGCACTTCACCTTACTTAATTACACTAATACCTTTTAGGAGATTTATTCCTCTCTTGAGGTATGCATTTTCCCTGGTGTTTTAGGAAAATCTATGACAGACATTATTATGTGTTAAGTGAACTGCTAAAGATTCCAAATAGTTCCAGATAACAAAGAACACTTTTTCTTTAATGTGCTTTAGAGGAGTAAAGTAAATATATCTGGGAATTTAAGAGCACCACCACTTGAAGTGTTTATGAAGTTGTACATGAGCTATTTGGTTGTAACGTTGCTTAACTCTAATTTAGTAATCTTATTTACAAAACTTTTTGTCCTTTTTTTTTTTTTTTAATGGGGCTAGACAATTTACACTGCTGTGCCACTATGGGCTAGAGCATCATGCTATAAAACTGAAAGCCACCTTTTTTTGTTCCATATGGCAGCTGGCCTGTTAGATAGTTCTAGGAATCATTTCTCACAAATATGTGTACAGGCACGTATTGGCCTCATTCGCCCATCTTGAAATACATACACAGAAATTAGGCCAAGAAATCCCTTTGAAAAGACCTCAATTGCCTAATGAAACCCATAAACTCTTAATTTCCAGAACAATGCAAAGATGTAAGCAGAGTACAACTATTGCTAATAAATATACCAGAGCTTACTTCTCCATCAGATAGTGCTGAAAATAGTTGTCTGTCTAGCATGACCAAGGTTAGATGAGTTTAGCACCTGTTGTAGCAAAATGTCTTAACTATGGAATGTGTTTTTCTACAGCAGGTGTTGAACTCCCTCGACCTTATTCACATGGGCCGGACAAATGTGTAATTGTTTTTCCCCGACAAAGACCATATGTGTGATCTTGACATACAGTACTTTCTGTGACTCTGAGAAAGCCTAAGAGTAAACTCTGAGGTTTGCAGTTTACTAATGTTAATAAAGTGCAAATCAATCCTGAACTAAACACCTTCTCCAAGCTAAACTTGAACTATAGGAGGTTTGTGATTGATTAGCGTACGCGATGCCTCTTACAAGGACACAAGTTCTTATTTTCTCTATTAATCACTTTTTGTAAGCCATCCAGAAACCGTAGCTGACCTTTCCCTTAAACATTTCCAGATGCACTTGTTTTTTGACCTCAGCTACTTCTGAAATCTGTGGAACCCTAACCTCTGTAATACTATTCAGCACAGGGTTTTTCCTTTCTATGAGATTTGTTTCTTGGACATTTTTGTTAGATAGACCTTCCTTATTTTGCACCAGTTTCTCCTGGAAGGGTAAGTGAATTTGCCCCATTTTGTAATGTGTTGATGGTAGAAAAATTATGTACCGAGTAAGAAGATTTATCTGTGTAGATGTTTTCCTTCTGATTTAGGTTTTATTTCCTCCCAGATTATAGTTGGGTTACCCTTTTCCAGAGGGAAAATATACTATTCTAAATAATGGTTTTCAGTGGAAATTAATAACAGTGTAGTTCACAAGGCTTTGCCCTTTACTTTTTGTGTGATTTGCAGATGCTTGGTTCAAAGGACCAAATAATTGTGCCTCCCATTTAGAGAATACGAAGTTGTATTGGGGAAAATGCATTTGAGAAGTCTACAATTGTAAGCAATCATGTTTTCAAATTATTAAAATTCATTAGCATTTATACTCCAGTATGAGATTAAAACTGCAAAATGTGCAGCAGTATATAATAATGTTCACATAGAGACAGTATAAAATATAGCTAAACACAAATGTTTCTGAGATATTATAATACTAGAAATTCTATTTCCAAAGAAAATAGGGTAGTACTTGATGTACAGAAATAAAGCAATTTTAATTCCTTTGTTTCGTTTCATGAATGCCCAGTGTGAGCCATATCTAAAAATTGGTTCATTCAGAAAAGAGATTTTCATGAGCAGACAATTACTTTCATATTTTTCAGTTTAAAAAGGGGTTAAGAAGTTAGTTCGATATATGGACCGTCAGTTCCTAGGACTTTTAAAGATGTACATCATGTGAAAAAATGGAGCTACGTATTTCCTACCTTGTCTATATTCATAAACAAAGGGAAGAAAACAGCCTCATAGATTGAATACTGAACTGGAATTTGTGACATCAATCTAGCACACACAGATAAATGTCCACTGGCTTTTGGAGTTAACCCTTGTGGACTGGTAAAAGGTAACTAAGCTTTTTACTTTCTTGCGTAAAAGCTAACTCTTTTGGAAGGGAGATAATTTCTCCTTCATGATACAGAACTCATTGTTCTATAGTTACTTTTAAGTGTAAAACTAATTACTTTTAAGTGCAAACATACAAAATTATATGTAGAGTACAAAAGAAAAACAATGCATATGTTAATGTTGTGGACTCTGGCAATTTGTCATGCAACTGAGACTTGTTTTCCTCCTCTTTTTGAAGCAGTTGTCTGGTTTTGCATCCACAATGTGAGGCCCAAACACATGGTGGTCTTCCTCCCTGCTGCAGGAGCAGGGCTGCTGCACTGTTTCCAAAACTTGTGGGCAGAAAATTCCCATATTCCTTGGCCTTTTTTATTATATATGTGACTTATCCTGGTCTTGTTCCTGCAACCAGGCTGCCTCAGATCAGGCCCACCACCTGCACTCCTGAACAGCAGCACCTCAGGGGCTGGCACTCAGGGTTGCTATTTCTCACTTGTAGAGCACATGAGCACTTCACATGGCAAATGCTTTAGCTCACAGTGGTAGAAAGGATAATACAGGCGGTTCCAGAAAGATGCCACGATAAGCGAAATCTGTGAAGTAGCAGTAAAGAGAGTGAAGACAAGGGGAAAAACCCCGCAATGTATTGATAGCACAAGTGGGGAACCATGAAGAAATGAGGGATTACTGTATTTATATATTCCTACAAAGCCAACTTGATCTCATGTTCAGTTTGGTACATTTTCCAGATGAAACCACCTAAATTGTGTTTAATTGGGGCTGAACAGCAGAGCTATCAGTCCAGGGAAAGAGCAGCCAGTGGATCTTTTTAGTAGAAAATCAGTTCTCACAGTAAAATGCTGCTCTGTCATTTCTTGCTCCACTACAGTGGAATTCACTGATTTGTTACTCAGGGTCTTTGCCAAATAGCAGTCCAGTTCTTGGAAATGCTGAATCTGTCCCTGACAGGTCAGCATGGAGCTCCCTCCTTCAATTTAATGATAATAGCCTCTTTTTTTCCCTGAAAAAGTCATCCTCGGGACTCCTCCTTGATGTCTCTCTGAGAGAAAGTTCAGTTTCCACCGAAGCTGAAAAATTAATCTATTAAATTTTTCTGCCTAAAATACTCTTACCTGTTCTATGTATTTTTTAAATAATCTGGACAGGATGAAAACACACAGAATTTTTCCTGCCTTTTGACATTTGTGTTTCAAGGCTTGTAAAGGGTCAGTTATCTCTGCACAGAGACTGTCTTAGTGGGTTACAGACAGTGTTAAAATGTGTTAAACACCAGTAAGGCAGGGCAGCAAGGCATGATCAGAACCTCTACTACAGTTCAGATGATACTTGTGACCTCTCTGTTGGGTGTTTTCATTTCTGCAAATAGCACAGCTGCCATCTGGACACCATTTACCCTCTCTGGGACAATGCTACACAAATACAGATGCTTTTAGGCACAAGACTTGGCCAGTTTCACGTATTGCAGTGTTTCCAGACCCGAACTCCCACAAAATTCAAGGGATTGCTGTATTTTGTTCCATTACAACATTATTAGCCAGACACAGGTTTTGTTTCAGCTTTTCATTAAGCATGTCATTGAGTTGTACTTAATGAACATCAGCTACTTTTGACTAAAGATCTATTTACATACTTTCAAAAATACTAGGGAAATAATTACTTTGAGGGGAACAGGTAGAATTCTTTCCCAAATGAAAAGAAGTGAGAAATTAAACAGTTGAAACTGAGTTCTCTTGCAAATACACAATGTCAAGTATTTGCTTTATTATTCTATTCATAGAAGGTTTATAACTTAAACCTCAGTCAGAAGCTCAGGCAGTACAAATGCTGGGCTTCAGGAACTGGATTTTGGGCCACAGAATACACATTTAGGGGAGGCAGAAAACATTTTCCATCCATTACCCCTGTACAAAGCTCCTGCTACTCTAGCAATTTAAAGTAATAGAGCACCTGGCCCCTACTGAGTCTCCATCTTATTAGAAACACATTGACTCCAAAGGCTGCTTGGGAAGCCAAGAACCACATTTGTCACTGGGGTATCTCATCTGACATCAGTGAGATCAGAATTTGGCTTTAATCCTCCAAAATGTACACCACTTTTACACAGGGACCATGTGAAAATTAACTTTGGCTGCCAGACTAATTCTACTGTATTTGGAGAAGAACACTGAATGTTCCTCTTTGTTCAAAACTTTTCTTAATAGTGTTTTATTTTGCAGCAGCAGATCGGGCTGGGCCTTCACACTGCATGCTGTCAGGAATATTGTAAACTAGAGAACAGTCTGGTTTCTTCTCACTGAAGAATGGAAACTTGCTGAATGTTGTTCAGTTTACATGTTCTGATTTTGTTTTGATTTTGGCTGCTGAATAGAAGTAGGGAAATGTAATAATTTTTTAATAACAAAGGTTCTGTAGCTATTTAATAAGTTTTGTTGTTCCACCGATTGGGAGCAATAGTTGCTGGGAGCTCTGAACAAGCTGACTCTCACATAATTGTCATAAAATCATCTTTATGGAGTAGTTCTTGTGTGATAAGCATTGTTTGGAAAGTAGTTCTGTGTCTTGTAAATTGTAGGCTTCTAATTAACCTTTCTTTTCACTGGCTTTTTTGAGAGGACAAAAAATTAGGAAAACAACGACACACTACTAGAATTGATTGTGTTATTTTTTACAGAGCTTTAAAAAACATTTTCATAAATGGTTGACAAATGACACAAGATTTACATCCTGCACTCTGACTTCTGCTTGCTCTAATGATCTTATCTATAAATGATTAGCAGGTTTATGGCACAGGAAAAACTGGAATTTTCTCTGGTTTTCAGCACAATTCATACCCAGAACATGTTCTTTGGCATCCTAAAAACCAAAATAAAACAAGAATGTGTTTCTTAGTATGAAATGTTAATCTAAATTGAAGTGTGTTCACCCTCTGGGGGTTTCTATTCTGATGTTTAGTGATTGCCAAGTATCTTCATAGATGACTGATTTCCTAAGTCCTCTACCCAGCATTCAACAGTACAAGCACTAGAAATATGTCATTGCATAATACAGTGATGTGATCTTGCCAATGAGATACAAATATAAATCGCAACTAAGAAAAAAGATGTTTTTACCTTGTCCTGTGAAGAGTGCATTTTCTTCGGAGCTCCCCCCTCCCTGCCGTGTGCTGTCCTACATAGCTGTCCCTCATCTAGAATAAAGCCAGAAGCACTTTTATCTTGTCTAAACGGTGTAAATCTGTAGCAACCCCCATTGCTGCCTTCTCCAGGTATCTCTTTATTATTTGGAAAGGGAAAACTGAGAGATTTACATAACTGAAAAATTGCCTACAAAACCTGGGACTTGTACTTCATTAATGCACTAAACACACTCACTGCATCTTATGGTGCACTTGCTTAAAAAAGCTATCCACAAGTATAAAGCCAGAATATTTTTAAAACAAACAGAAGCAAAATTTCACTTTGGGTCAAGAAATGGTACTACTATGGAAACAGGTGCTACTTTGTACTCAGATATTAGGAGTTAGGTATCGATAGTCTTAAATCGCAGCCAATAAGAAAAAGTAAACTGTGTGTCTATCTTAGAGGTCTATTCAGTAAAATATACACAAACTATATTATGCGCTTATTCTTTTGGGATGATGTTTCTCCTATCCCTTCTGCTTTGGTGGACTCTTAGCAAAAGGTCTTCTTATGACTTTTGAAACATTGGAAGAGATCCTATGTTATGGCAGTGGGAAAGGGAGAAATTTAAACACCTTTTTTTTTTATATACTATGAAAAGGTATTGCTTTGCATATTGTTAAATTTCAAAAGCAGAACCCCTGTCTTATCTAAGATGAGGTACATGGTTATCTGAAGTGAATGTATATGACAGCTTTTAAGTAAAATCAAATGTAGGAGACTCAGTAGGTATTTTTATGGACTTCAAAACTATGTAAAATTAGTGAAGTTATGAGATCTGTTAAGAGACTGCCTAAAATATATTGCAATATTAGCATTTTATTATGATTTAATTTGTAAAAACCCCAACATATTAGTTTCCATCAGTTTGTATCTACAATTGTGCTTGCCCTAAGTTCTGATAGGAAAAAGATTTTTTTTTAAACACTAGTCCAAAAAGTATTCTTTATGGCTAGAAATAATGAAAACAAGTCACTGTGCATGTATGCAGATGAGAATGCAGATGCCTTTGCCTTTCCTAAACTGAGTGGGAAAAGGCTCAAATGACAACTGAATTAATTTTGGCAATTTGATGAAAACTTGCAGTACACAAGCAGATCTGCCAGAGGCAATGCCTTCATCAGAAATAACACTGGAGGGATAATTGGTAAGAAATGGATATCCACAAAATTCTGGAAAAGACCAGCAAAGCAAACAAAGCATTGAAAACCTGCCATTTCTGTGTCACGTGTTTATAAATGGACTGAATCCCTTCAGTGCCAAAGTAGTTAGGTCTACATGGTGCAGAGGAGCAGAGGCTACCTTGTTTTCATATTATGATTATCTCATTTTAACTTGCTAAGTGCACCCATCAGGATGCTACTTCAATGTGTAAAATGCAGTACTAACAGCAGGACTTCATGGTCTGCAGTTTGCAGGTGCCATTAATTTCTTTGTGGGTTGACAAATGAGAGTAATTTGGCGTAACTTTTAAAAACAGGGAGTCTCCTCAGACTTTATTCTGTTACCAGCTGTCCAATGCCAATGGATACCTGGTTTTTCATTCATGCCACCTATTCGTTTAAAGCCAGTGGTGATTTTAATGTTAAACAAAGCACAAGTTAGTTTACAGTGGCAGTTGTTGCATCAGAATGCTAAAGAACATTTCTTTTCCTCTTTCTTCTGGAAAGATCTGCAACAGCACTTTATGATTGTGGTGTGTTTCTCATTGCTAAAAAAACCAGCCTAATTTTTGAAGGATAGTGACATGGTCTAGCTGGGGGGTGTAGGGCTGGGTGACCCTGGGCCCCTTCCGGCTCGGAGTGGCCTGCTAGACTGTGAGGCATCTAGGTTGGTATTACGCTCTAGGATGTGCTCTTGGTCACTGTACGGGTGTTAGATGGTGAGTTGGACTAGATGATCCTTGTGGGTCCCTTCCAACTCATAATTTTCTGTGATTCTGTGTGATTCTGTGAAGCCATAGGTAATGCTGCTGCTACACAATGTCACTTATTTGCAAATGGCTATCAGAAAAGAAGACAAAAAATTAACCTGCACTAACAGCTGTTAAAATTCACCTTCTGCCTATGGGAGGGGATTAGTTTCAGTTCCTCAGGGAGAAGTCATCCTGCCCTTAGGATTTCCATTACTCTCACACAACATCCCTAAAAGGTTCCACTTCCATGGGGTGTATTCCAAGCTTGCTGCTGCGATGCAGTCTGACACCTCCACGAGAAAGTTCAGCCCAGCTCTTCAGGCACTGACTGACACTATGGAAAATTTCTGCTACACATGATCAGCCGTTAATTGAACACTTCTTTCTGACTAATTGTTCTACTCATTGGGAACTATATTTTTTCAGCTTACTTTCCTGCAGTTGCTTCATATAAAATGCTGGGAATATAATTTTTTTTACCAGGCGAAAAAAAAAGTCTTACTAAACTGAAAAAATGCTGGAAAGGAATTTGCTCCATCTTTCTCCCCTCACAGTATATATACAGACTATTAATCTTCAGACAGGCCAAGGATGATAACTGGTGTGACCAGGCATGCACTACAATCAACAATGATTTAATTCCATTCTAGTTCTAACATTTAAAAACATTATCCCTTCCAAGTATCATAAATCAAGTCCTTGTTTAGGAAATACCAAATTAGTCACTGCTGCTAAAAGGCCATTGATAGATTTTTATATTTAGGGGGAATACTTCACTGCTCATTTTTGTTCAGATTTGCTTGTTGGCTGTTAACTTTTCAATAGGAATGTTACAAAAGGCTTGTTCAGCACATCTCTATCTTCAGACTTGAGACGGAAGGGAACCATCTGCAGAGCATAAAGTATCCTTGGCTCGACCATCATCTTGCAGGCAGCTGCTCTCCCATCATGAGAGAGGGAGATGGTTTCAGTGCCTGTGATTTCCTTCTAAATTACTGTTAGGAGTTAATGTGGTTCACACAAGTGACTGGGGTTATTTTGGCATGTAAGTAATCTAATTAAGGTTTGATCACTAACTGAATAACTGTGGTTTACTACACAGTCTAGTGGGAAAAAATAAATGTGTTCCATACCAAGAAAGAATGAATAACAATAAGACATTATTCGTCGGTTACAAACGCTACCTTGAGTTAACCCACTGAGTTCGAGGAGAGGAGGGGAAATCTTGAGTCTGTTTCCCCTCTAATCTGATTTATAATTCGTGTACTTACACTCAGCTTATACTTATTTTCTTCCATTTGTGATTTTACAGCTTACTTTTAATAGGTAATATTACCATTTTTTTGACAGATAAGGTTCCAGGCAACTTTGCTGCGCATTTTGTGGACTCCTACATAGTAAGTATCCTGCAGTGAGTATCACATGTTTGCACAGTTGAAGGAAGAAGAATGGATGGAATACAAAGCATGACCATTTCAAAGTGTGCATCTGTGTATGATTAGTAGAAAGCTCTATGAAAATGTGAAGAACCTTGTTAAGATGAGTGAAATAAGGATGTGAGCAGTTGGTTAGCTGCTTCGTGAAATGACTGCTCCATTAAACTCATCTGAAATTGCACTAGTTTTCTAGAAAAATGTCTGGCACCTGTTTCAAGCTACATTTTTTGTGGCCTGATCACTATGTTCAGAATGCAGTGGTTCACAGATAGCATCATATTTTTCTAAGTTAATGCTTCAGTCAGGCTTTTACTGTTATTCTAATTCAATGCCTATTAAAATCAGTGGAGAGAGCTTGAAAGGTTTCAGTAGGCAGTGAATGTACATTAGAGTTCTTTGTAGAAAAACTCCCTTTAACATTACTCTTACTTAACTTAAAAGTTGCATTTTCTTATTTTGTTCCCAGATAAATTTAGGAAAGATTTGCAGCATTCCTATAAAATATGTATGTAGAAATCAAAATATACTCACTGACCTGAAATACAAAGTAACTTTCCTGGGGTCATGGGGTAGCAAAATCATAATCAGAAGCAGTACAGGCATCTGCCTAAATCTCTAGGCTACAATAAAATACCTTTGTCTCCAAATGCCTTTCTAAATTATTTTCTTGAACTGTTACACTGAGGATTACATTACCTAGCAAGGATTATGTTGTGTTCATGCCTTTGTTGCTTCATATGAATGTGCCAATTAATACATCTTTGTGCTCGGGTAAATTTGAAGAGTAATTTACTGTGGAAAGCTTCAGACAAAGCAAGTGTCAGTCACTACAATTGTATTACTAATCTAAAGCTGATTAGGAGGATAAATGGAAAATTTCTAATACATTTGTATTAATTTATATTTATCTTCTGAGGTAGTTGTGCATCACAAGGTCATCTCTGCATGAATTAATATGGGCATCCAAAAGAGGATTATCTTTGCAGTAGCATGTGTTGTGGTAACTATAGTTACTCTGCTGTTGCTGTAATTTGCAAACAATGTACAGTCTTCTGCAAAAGAAAGGAATGTGTGGACAATGGATAACCTCTTTTTCTTACCTCAGTGTTTTAAGACTAGAAAGTTGCTTGGGATTTTTTCCCCTTGGCTTATTTGGGTTTGAAGTTTTTTTATTATTGTTATTTCTGCCTATGCCCCTCATGTGCTTTTGAGTATCCTTTCTTGTCTACTCTTCTTCTGTGTGTCCCAATGTCTTCACATCTCTTCTTTATTTATCATTCCTCAAATATTTTCTCTGTTTCTATTTAACTCTCAAGAAAAGTCTCCCTTCCTTATCCCTTCCTCATATTTAGTGATGTTCACCTCAATCTCTAATCTCCCCTACCTGTCTCTGCTTCCCCTATGGCAGTTTTCAGTTTTCTACTCCTTGTCTGACATTTTTGTTTCCTTGGCTTTCCTCCCTTCTTCCAATCTATTTTAAGGCTGTCATACCTTCCTTTCCCTGCTCTTCCTTGCTGTCACTTCTGGCCCTCCATTCCTCTTTCAAAGCACTGTGTATGTCACACTTTTCTCTGCATGGCTGTCATCTCCTGTCCGTTCTGGTTATGTATTCTGTACCTTCACAGACAACACAAGTGGGAAATTAGATATTTTGAAGCGATTGCTGCAGCTCAATTTTGAGAACAGGCCCTGGAAATACAGCACTGCTCCTTCAGCAGATAAGAGACTGGTGCTAGATGTGACAGTTTGATTTAATGAGAGGAACGTGAGCACATCCCATGAGCACAGAATCACAGAATCACAGAATACTATGAGTTGGAAGGGACCCACAAGGATCATCTAGTCCAACTCACCATCTAACACCCGTACAGAGACCGAACGCACGTCCCAGAGTAGTAAACATAAACCTAGATCCCTCACAGGCTCACAGTCCACTCCGAGCCAGGAGAGACCCACAGGACCGTCAGCCCTACACCCCCCAGCTAGACCATGTCACTAAGCTCTTCGTCCAGTCTTCTCTTGAACACCTCCAGGGACGGCGACTCCACCATCTCCCTGGGCAGTCCATTCCAATGAGCAATCACTCTCTCTGTGAAAAACCTCTTCCTAACACAGCCCTGTGTTAGAGGTGGATTTTACTGTACTGAACAGTTTTGTCCATGTGTCAGTATTAAAGAATATCCTAGGCCACCAACCTCACTCCCATACCACCAAATTTCCAACAGACTAGAGCCTTGTGCAAGCTGAAGATGCCCTTGCAGTTCCCATCCATGATTTGTGCTTCCAAGTGACTGCATTTTCTTTAGAGTGATAGGCTTTTGAATCTGAAGCTAACAGACTTCTAGAATGAGACTCTTAATTCTGACAACCAATGTTTTTCAAGGCATGTTGAAGTCTTGGTGAAGCATCAAAGTCCAATTTTACAAGCAATGACAATCTGATGGCAGAATATCTGTGCATTTTGTATTAAAGAGTACAATGTACCAACAAGGACATCAAATTCTGCACACTGATCAGCCGGCGTCCCTTACAGCAGCAGTCTGTGCCTGCAGAAGACATACTTATGCACAATATATCTAATTCTGAATAGATAACTGTACTGAAAGAATAATTCTGTTTCCCTCATTTGAGGAAGGAATTTCCCCAGTGACAGATCAGTGAAGCTTCCATAAAGAGAAATGCAAAAATGTGTGTGGGCTAAGCCAAAGATTTCCTTTTATCAGTTCATAAAGGCAACATATTCTGACACATCTAGGAGAAAGCTAGAATTTTCACACAAAGGCTTGAAAACGCTGTCACCATTGGGCAGAATTAGTCACATTCTGCAGTTGGTGAAACAGTTGCTTGGCGTTTGTGTCATCAAAACATGTTTAACACAACCTGCCACTGAAAAAATTTGGATTTCAGTTATCCTAACAAGAAAGAGTTTTCTCAGCTGAAGGGAGCTTGAAAAGGTAAGCATTTCCCTGCTGTTCATGACTGCCAGAACAGTTCTTCCCTGAAGCTGCTGCTGGCTGAAGTTCCTTTTGCAACAGATCTGTGAACCATATTATAAGAAGAAAAGTCAGATAAGAACTGATACATTTTTCTAGTGTGCTTGAACATATCAGTGATAACTGTGAGATTGTAAACTGGTGAGCTAGACTTTGTGAAGCTGCCAGATATAGGCAATTTTGATTTCATTTAAATCTTCACTCTAGTTTCTCATACAATCAACACTTTGGCATAATCATTTCACCAATTGTTACTGAAGCAGGCTGTTCCAAAGCTACGTAAATGAACTTCTGACCTCTGTGGATGATAGAAGGGAGGTAGAAGATATTTGACCTGTAGCACTTTGCAGCAGTTATGAAAGGAGAATGCTTCCAAGATACTGGCAAAAGTTGGATAATACATAAAACAAGTCAAAAAGAGAGGGGATATGTTAGCTGCAGGACCAACTACAGACAGGTGTCAGGAACAATCCTCTTCTACAGTGTCAGTATTTTTGCCCCCTGCTGTCCTATAAACAGCAATATTAGAAAGACATTTTCAAATTACATGTATACAAACAATCACAACAAAGGTGGTTATTTCAATAAAATGTATTTCACTTAATCTAGATACACACAATTGTGACAGATGCTTCCTTGAAAAAGCTTCTAGAGAATAAATTAATTACAGTACATAATAAAATCTGGGACTTCATTACAGAATCACAGAATGACAGAATCAGTAAGGTTGGAAAAGACCATAGAGATCATCAAGTCCAACCTTTGACCTATTACCTAACCTAGCCAAACCTCTTACCTAACCTGTTGCCATCCTGCTACCAACACACCATCCTACCTATAACACACTACCCTAATATCTAGGTCATGCCACCAAGTACATCATCCAACTTTTTCTTAAACACCTCTAGGGACGGTGACTCCACTTTTTTTCATTAGGACAGTAGTCACAAGTTTTCCTTGATGAGGTATATTTGGCCCCTGCCATGGATTTACTTAGTCTTTTACCAGGTGTTAAACATGTGAAAAATTAAGCTTCAGTCTTTCCACAAAAACATTGTCAAACAAAGATTTAAAGAAGCACAATAAATGGAGTTCAAGACTATTATTCTTTTTTGCCTTAGCACTTTATTTCATTTTGTGACTGCTGCTCCCTTTTGTGTGAGTTTCAGTGTCAGATTTGGGAAACACTATGGACTTACATTTATGTATGTGAATGTCAAGATTATAAAAAAGATAATTTCCTGGATGAACTAGAGACCTGGAGGGCAACAGGCTTCCAGATCTTGGAAGGCACACGTGTCATTCCATTTATATTACTTTACCTCAGATGTCCCAGTTTCAAACCTCAAATTGCTCTGGAGTCCAGAATGTGAAGGCTTGATGTATTCAAAATCTCTGAAACACCCTTCAAGCAGCTTTTTTCTCGCAGTAGATGTTTTGACTTGAAAGTTGGGAGCACAGCTTTATGGGAAGGAAATTGAGCCCACAAATTCCTCTCCTAATAACCAAAGGACAGGGACACACTGCAAAGAGTGTCAGTCAGAGAAGTTCAAGGCCTTTCAAAATTTTAAAGTTTCCCCAAACTGTGAGGTTTTAAAAGCAAAATGCACTCTTCATCATTGCTTGATATCTACATTCAGAGATCCTATCTGCACAAGAAAGGTATTTTTTTCAGCTTAAGATTTGAATTAAAACTGATGTAAAGAAAACTTATGCTTTCGAAGCAAATAATTTGTTCAGTTTCTGTTTTATTATTTGATTGAGTTCATTCATTTTGCGAACAGATAACTGAGAAGTTGTTCTAAAATTTATTGTTTGTATGGAAAACTGGGGACAAATATCCTTTGTTTTCAGACTCAGAAAGGATAGCACGGCAAGTTAAAGCTGGAGTTTTTGTATGTCCTGTGGCAAAAAGGGTCAAGGACAACATTAAGTATCATTTGAGAAAATAAAAGATTTTTAGGTGGCAAATAACTCTTCTTGGAAGAAGTGTTCTGCTAAAGTGCATAAAGTTAAATATTTTGCTCTCTCTATGCAGCACAGGGTCATTTTAAGGCAATTGGATGTCTAAACATAGCAGAAAGGTTCCTAAGATAGTCCTGGTGTTGTGTGCTCAGTCAGTGAAATCAGCCCTTGGAAACTCTAAGAGACAGCTAGAAATAATCTTTCGAAACACAACCCGGTACTGAAGAATGTGATCATATTTACGAGTGAGAAAATAGGCTTCTCCCAGGTAGGAGCTTTGCTCAATTCAGCAATGGAAGACAGAGATCCAGTCTCTATCCCTGCTCCATGTAAAGCCTGCTCTGTCCCTATAGCCCAAAGGTGTACCCATAGAAGAGCTTTCCATACACATCATTAGAAAGCATATTCTGGAGGCCTCCCTTTTTTTTTTTATTTTTTGCTTTTACAAGTCAGACCTGAAGCCCTTATCTTAGTTCATGCATAGAAAACATGACCCTTAATGTCTTTCAAACTAATACAGAAAGCAGCTATATTTAAACTCCAGCATAACTGGAGAAGTGTCCAACAAAGTGTGCCAGTAGAAATCCAGCATATTTCCTATTTTAACAGTCTGTAATTTGAGTGTTTGTTCTCTCGAGTGCCTTCAAATTATGCCAGTTTCTAGAGATTAGAGTCTAGGCTAAGTACTCTGCATGAACAGATACACAGTGTATTGCTGTTTTAGTTGGAATAAGGTATATATTTGAACAGATTGCTCATTGCCCGAAAGAGCTATTCAGCTGGCTATAAAAATTGTGGTTTTGACATGGGAATGTTCCTGTGGCATTGTTTTACATAGCAGTGGCTGAATCTGAAACTTTAGATTCTCTTTGGACACTTCAGCTGTGATGTGGTTTGAACTGGAGTACCCAAGGCTGTCTTTGATTCCCTACCAAGGGAGAAGTAAAATATTATTGCATGTTTTTGATGTCCAGAGAAGTCTGTGTCACTTTCTCTGCAGGATCATTTTGCTATGTTGCAGGTACATTTCCTTCTGGGTAAGTAATGATGACTAAACTATTTTACTTGTGCAGGAAATATAATTAAAGGACTCAAGCTTATAAACTTGAATTTAGTTGAAATCACTCATTGGAAAATGTTTCTTTTTACATACAGAGTGGTGACTAAAGGTCGGTAAAAATCTCTCATTAATCCAGTATTTCATATACTGACTCAAAGCAGAATCATGGACATATCCCAAGATCTTGTCAGCTTCAGGCAGCTGAAATTAGGTAAAAAATAAACACTGTGGATACTGAGTACCATATGCCACCTGAATGTGCTTTGAATAAGTTAAAGTTCTTGAAAAATTTCGATGAAATGGACTGTATTACGAAAAAAGTTTATGTGCATGGGTGGAATACTGCACTCCTCACAAAATAATGCTGCCTCCTGACAGAAGAAAGAAATTAGTCAAGCCAGCTACTCATTTATGTGATCGTGCAGAACTAGAAAAAGACTAAGAAAATGCATGTAACAAAAGATTCTAGATTTTATTATTTCATTCTTTTGATAGATATGTTGCAGATTTGAGGATACTGATGTGGCTCAGTTGCTGCTACAGGTAAGTTCACAAGGCAAAGAGCACTTTTCAAAACATCTTGTTTACTATTAATTTTTAACAAAAATTAACTTAATTTCAGCAAGTGAGGAATTTTCTATTTACTAGGTTTCATCCATATAGTTGGAACTTTATATTGAAGGAATTTCTGATGAATATTTTTGCTGAATTTTAAAATTCTCATTACATTTGAATTAGACAATTCTGAATCATGCATGAGCAGCAGCTGCAAAAAGGATGATCTGAGCTTTTTAGAGTACACTGTGAAAAATATGGAACTGTTAAATCCATTTCTGACTGTTCTTAGATACATGGAGGCAAAGTTTCTCTTGGAATTTTGCTTGAATGAGCCCTACAGGATTTGTCCTAGTTTTGTCTGTCTTTAGTTAAAACAACAGTACAACTGATCTGTTCTTTGCCTGTCACAACAGAAATTGTTCTGTGAAACAAAGACCCACAATGGCAACTTCAACACGTTCTCTAAGTATTGACTGTGACTCTGGTTAATCAAGAACACTGTAAAAAAGAAAACTACAGATAGATGGCGAAAAAAGTAGAGACTTTGGAAAGATTCAGTTGTTAAAAATAGGTTGAGTCCTATGTGACCATTAAAAAAGCAAAAAGCTGTAATAATCACATGTTAAAAATTAAAATAGCTCTGCTGTGCAACTTCTGCTTTATTCCAACAGAATGGTGTTGTGCTGAATTTCAAGGCTGATCCTGGAAAGCATCTTAGGTGGTAAAGCAAAGATCAAGGCCAATGTCAAATTTTTCTATTTTGTCTCTCTCCAGTGCTTTCAGAGTCTGGAAGCAAGATGAAGTCTGACTGGATTGAAGGTATTATATTCCCACATGTGTCTCATGAAGAAATTTCGTGGAACTAAGATAATCATAGAAGAAAAATCCCTTATTCTTTTTGGCTTAGTATAAGATGTGCATATGTGAAGTGTAACTCAGACAAGGCTTTTTGAAAATCTCTTGTTTCACACTGATACTCATGGCTGTGGTGGGTATCCTCCATCAGTGAAATTGCTATCAGCAAATGAGCCTCTTCTCCAAGATCATGTGAATGGCACTGTGCTGTGCTGAAAGAAGAAAATGAGGTCGTATTTCACTTAAGGACAGAAGGGAAGCTGGAAATGGTTTCATATTTTCCCCCATGTTTACTTTTCCACTCTCAGTCATATCTGTATGGCTGATGGTTAACAGGGTGCTTTGCTGCCATGTGAAGAAGCATTTGTTATTGCTTGCTCTCTGTTTTCCATAGCAACACTGTCTCTGTTTAAGATCCAGTGGGGATGAGCAAACAGAAAAGCCTTTAAGAAGCAGTTTGCAAAAGAAGCTAAATTAAACTTAACTCTTTCAGGTTAACTATGCAGTCAGTATTTATTCTGATATTTAAAAATGACTTGTCAAGGTTCAGAATGCCCTCAATCTTTAAGCACAAGAATGGCCATATTGGGTCAGATCCACTGTATCCTTAGCACAGAAAGCCATCTCTGCCAGCACTGGGTAGTGCATTCCTATGGAAGAGCACAAAAGCAGGGCAAGCATGACATGATAAATGCCCTGCTATACCCTTTTCATCTTTTCCTACCCAAGTCTCTCCAAGCTGCAGATGAGGAACTATCACGACTAGAAGAGATGTCTGGGTTTTAAATGGAGGTGTACACAAAGTAATTAGATTACAAGTCATTTTATTCTTTATTTATTCCACTAACAGACGAGTCAGATTCTCTGTGTTTGCTTATACACTGCACTCATGGAACAGGTAAGAAAAAACAGGCATAAATCAGAGATGGGAATCAGAGAGTACTTGAAAGGTCCAAATCATTTGCTGAGCCTTTTAAAACCATGGGATGAGTATAGAAGTGCATGGCATTAAAATATCTGTGCTGTTGACCACATTTTGTTTCCAAAGAATGAGAATAGGAAGTGAATCATAAATTAAGACACGTCAGGCTGCGAAAGATGGATTACATATCCTAGAGATGTGCTTAGCACATGGAAAAGGCCAAAAAGCCACAGCAGAAGGTTTGTACCATTTGTATCAGTTTTTAGCTACTGTGATTCCCGAAGCAAAGCCAGTTCACTTGAGCCTTGTTCAGGCACGCCTGCCAATATCTCACAGAGTTGTTTGAGTTGCTACAACGGCCCTGATTTCCCAATAGCATGGTCATATTCTTTAGTGTCTGTCCAGTCAAGGGTGCTGTCATTACTTTGACATGACATCCCAGAGTAGTCATGTACTTACTCTTCAATTTAGAAAAGTAAAAGATTGCCACTACTTTGAAAATAATATTTAAAATAAATGTTAGTTAATCTCTGATTACTCACTAGGAGGTCTTGGACTTACAATGTTCATTTTCCATGTAATAGAAATAAATTTGGATTTCAATTATAATGCTTTGGTATTTCTACTTTTAAAAATCATTGTAAACCATATGGAGGTGGTTTGCAGATACTAGTGAAATATGCACTGTGAGGGCAGCAGTACTCTGGTGAAAAGAACACTGAGTACATCAGAATACAAGGAAGAGTAAAGACTTAAGTCTGTAAGCCAAACCCTATCTTTTTGTCATCTGAACTGGCACAGAGTACTGTTTTCTCTCATTTATGGTTTTTCTCAACTTTATTTTCATGGTTTGTTTCATCACCAAACTAAATAGCAGCCATTTTACACATGACTTAGACCTACTGTACTGTATCAAAATATTTGTGTAGGATATTACAATTAGGATTTTTCCTCTGCTACAACAAAATTGTGGTTATAGACACTTTCAAATATGCCTGGTGATTTATAAAAATATTAAGTGACAGTGAAGAAAAATAAAAGTTTTTACCTCAAAAACAAGTTCAAGTTCAAGGCAAAGTTCAATGCAACATCAAACTAACACAAAATAAGTAGCAGCACAAAAGACAGTAGAGAGAAAAAGAAAAATCCCCAGCAATTTAAGCATACAATAACAACAAAACAGAAGCAGAAAGACACCCAGAAAAGCATACTGGCCTTTGTGTAAATGATTTCTATTCTCATGATCCAATCTGACAGTCTTTCTGCAAAAGCTACATGTATAGCATGGGATGGTTTTGAAGTAATTCATGTTATACAGCAACGTGTTGCTTGTTTCTTGTAGTAACTCCTATTTTTTTAACTAGGGGGTCTGCATCATAAACATAAGATAAAAATATCCAGTCTGAAACCAATTTCTGAAGTTTCTTTACGTGTGGCTGAAATCCATGATTAAAATCCAGACAAAATACCTCAGATCCTGTGTGATCCCAGGAGCAACACAGGCCTCTCAGTTTCCCTGGCTGTGGGTAAACATGCACAGCATTCAAAAACAAAAAAAGGAAAGGGGAATGTAAATTCAAAGGAATTTAAAACAAATATTCTTATTCAAATATTCTTACTGCTGTGCGTGGGGCTGCTCTGGAGCTGCCTCTGCTCCACCTCAAGAAAGGGCAAGTGGTACAGGTTCACAGGTTCACAGGTTATTCTGAGTTGGAAGGGACCCTCAGGATCATCTAGTCCAGCTCCCAAGCAAACGCCCACCCAGGAATCAGGCCCACAAGCATGGAACCACGGGCACCACGCTCCATCCATCCAAGCCTCCCATCATCAAGGCCATGTCACTGAGCTCCTCATCCAGTCTTCTCTTAAACACCTCCGGGAATGGCGACTCCACCACCTCCCTGGGCAGATCATTCCACTGAGAGATCACTCTCTCTGTGAAAAACCTCTTCCTAACATTCACTCTAAACCTCCCCTGGAGTAGCTTAAGGCCATGTCCTCTTGTTCTGGTGTTGACCGCCTGAGAGAAGAGATCCACACAAGTCCCTCACAAAAAGAGCGGGAGCCCTGAGGGAAATCCTTGGCTCTCCCTGTTTCCTTGCTTTGCACGGCTCCAGCTTCTCTAGGTTCCCACCACTCTGGTGCCTTCTGGATCCATGACAAATCTCTTTGTTTCAAGGTAAATATATTCATAACATTCTGATTAAAACTGAAGAGTATTGTTTCAAAAGGCACAGCAGGCTGATCTAAAGCTTGCTGCCACCAAAGACAGAATGTGCTCTCACCTGCCTCCTCTCCCCTCCTCACTGACAGGCTGGTGCTGGCACTTGCAAGAGCCCTTCTTATGTGCCAATTCTATTAGCTAAAATGGCAACAAAGCCCACAGAAAACCAAAAGAATGGAAAATTGAATAATTCTGTGCCATTCTAGTGAATTAATTTAGAACACCGGCAGGGCCCAGGGTGTGCCAGAGCAAGTGTAACAGAGGAGGTGCACAGCCAGCAACAGGAGGAGTGGGAAGAGGAGAGTGAAGAGATTGTCTCCTCTCAGCCCTCTCTGGTTAGTTTATTGAATTCCTTTCTTTGTTTTATTTTAACTCTGAAACCCTGGCCTATTAGCCTGGCATTGTCTGGCCTTTCCCTTCAGTTCGTGGTATGTGTCAATGGAGTGCTGTCACCATTTTGGAACCTGGCTCCGCATCCGTCACTGTACCTCTCACTCCACAGCAGTGAGCTTTCTCCTTTACAAGATCAAAACAGAAGGTTCCTAGGACAGGAATTACTTTTATCATATTTAGGAACTGATTTTTCCCTTTTGCTACAGTGGCCGAAATGTAGCCTGACCCCTTTTCATGAAGATAAACTAGAACCTGCCACAGTGCATATCTCCAAGGTTCTCTTCTAAGAAACATCCTTCTAGAGAGTAAAGTTAGAGTCCCCTGTGCAAGGCAATGGACTGATACAAATGCCTGTAACTTTTCCAAAGTGGGATGTAAACCTTTTCCTTAAAAATCGCTCCATAAAACCATGAGGAAAATTCTGTGCAGGAGAAAGCATTGTAGCCTGCATACGGATTAATCTAATAAAGTGTTCGTATTGGCATAATATCAGAAAGCTCTCTTGGGAGTGATAAAATTTAGCAACTAATGCAGCATATATTTTTATGCGTTTTCTGGAAAACTGGAGAGAGCAAATCCATTGCATTTTAGCTTTGCTCATATCCTTCTTCCCACCCCACAGACAGAATGGTTTTTATCAGTGCTAAGGGCAGACTGAAGAGTTTCTAGTATAAAGGCATAGGGAGAGCAAAATGCAGTGGTTGCAGTTTAAATCAGAAAATTTACAACAGGAAATAAAAAATATTTTTAACACTGAGGTATGTAACTATTTGAGCAGTTTACCACAGGCATGGAAAACTCAGCATGTTTTGCACTCCTTAAATTTGAATTCTTTGTCTTTATAAAAAGATATTTTCTACTAAAGTTTTTGGAGTAGCCATGGAAATTGTCAGATAGCATAGGCAGGAGGTCAGGTCAGGCCAGATCATTATAACCATCCCTTTTTACTGCATACTATGAGTATCATCCTCTCAACCAGTATGTTTGCTAACAAAGCTGACTTGAAAGCTGAAGCTGGAGTGTGCATTTTCTGAATCCCCTGAAGAGCAAAAGTCCTGAGTGGCCTGAGAGAACTGTGAATTTGGAAGAAACTCTACAGTTAGGGCCAAATGCCTTAGTTCACCTTACATGACTATGGATTTTAGAGAAAGTAATCAGCCCAGAGTGATGTAAGTGCTATATGGTCATATATCTTTTGCTTTCCAGTTTCATTTAATATTGGCCACTTCCAGAAGAGTATTTGGAAAACCCTTTTTTGTCTATATACTCAATTTCCCCAAAGAGCAGAGATGTCACTGATTTTATTTTCATTAAATGTATTCATTGTAATTATCCACTGTGAGAGCCCATGTTACCAAAAAAAGATAACTGAAACCTAATTTCAAGAAAACCTGACAAGTCCTATTACCCATTGATTTGTAATATTTCTTTTTGTCTAATGTCCAGCTGAAAGTAGGTGTTCGAAGGGAAAATTTGATGGAAAACAAATAAGAAAAAATAATAAACAGTAAACATCAATGCATCATGTAAAACTATGGAAGATTACTTAGGAAGAGTAATGCAATTAAATCAATATTCTGGTATCAGTGCTGTGCGTTTCAGGTCTACAAGTTTTGGCATTTTCCAGACTCTTCTACCTTATAGCTGCCCATTAATTACCTTCATTTGTTAGCTGGCAGTACAAGCAGGGTACAAATGTTTAGTCTGCTGCTCGTGTTAATATCTAGGAGCTGCAGTAGACAGAAGGTTTCCAGAACTCTGCTGTATAATCACCCGATGAAATTGCTTTGCAATGATGTTTGCTACTAGCTTGTTTTATTTTTCTTTCACATAATGTAAGAGATGAAAATGTCTCAAGCCACTGCTAGCTTGTTTCCATTCTTAACAAAACTATTTTCGTTCAGAGCAGTAATTCCGCCTCAAAATCAATTTTAGATGTGCTTACTTAAACATTGCATTTTAGCATTCAGTTTTAGGGCCAGAATGATTTATACAGTGGAAGATTGCGTAAGCTGCCTTGTTTTCCCACCTCATGAATAACAGTGTAGGCAGAAATGGAGGTAAAAGCAGGTCCATAAACTACCCCTGTTGGTCTTCTCAGGCAGTGAAGCACCAGTGTAATGAGACAAGAAGCACATTGAATGTTACTGCTGTGCTCCCACCAAGAGAAACAAATTTGATCCTAGGCATTTGCTCTCTCAGTCATTTGTTGCAAACCAGAAAGCAAATCAGCGCATGGACATGAATGTGCACAAGAGCTTTCCATCAAGCCTCGCGTTGGACCAGGCTTCCTCCCTGCTAAGTCAGCCAGCCAGTGCAATGCTTCATCAAAACTCTGACTAGAGATTGCATATCATTCCTTTTCTGAAGTGCCCATTTATTAGGAGCAGACAGTTCAACATTGAGAGAAAATCCAGCAAAAGGCATCAGGTGGGACCCTGTATCTAAACTAAGGTACCGTCAGCCTCTTTGGTCCCTCAGACAGGACTGTAGCTCTGTCAGCATTCCTTGGACTAAAGCTTCTCTATAAGCAACAGCATCAACTGCTGTTAGTGCTACTTCTTTTTGTTTTTACCAGCTAACTGAATAGATACAGGTGAGATCCAGCCCTATTCCTTAAAAGGCTTTTCCAGAGCATAACAGTGTGAATATTTTGATTTACACTTGCTTTTTCAGGCCCTTTTTGCACTGCAGCTGAAAAGAAAAAAAAGAAAATGGCAATTCAATGACCTACTTCCTTTTTTCACATAAAAACCCAGCATCAAAACTGGCATATTAACCTAGTTCCTCATGTTGCAGTAGGCTGGCATGGAAGTAACAGACAAATATGATAAGCACCTTGATCTTTCAATGTATTATAAATGTCACCTAGCATTAATAGTTAATATTTGGAGGTCTGATGTTGAAGTCAGGTCCAATAAAATTGTAGGTCTGCACAGAAGAGAGAAGGTAAGTAGCCTTTGCTGTCTGTCCATGTGGATGTACCTATTTCATCTTGTTTGTGACAGCTACTGAAGACAGTAATAACGCCAATTTACTTGTCTCTGTACATTAAAGGAATATGGTGAAGATTTCTATCTTTGGTATTGTTGCTTCTGACTCTTGCTGAGGCAATTTGCAGGTTGATACAGCTGAACTTTCTTCATTTATTTTATACAGATTCTTTTTTGTGAATATAAACAGAGGCTAAAATGTTTTTAAAATGAAGCTAGAAACAAAAGAGGGCAGCTGGTGCCCCAGAGGGAGGGTTTGAGCCTCCAGGTCAGAGAGGCCAGGGAATTTCCTCCTTGTATCTCAAAGGCTGTTACTAAGGAGACCACTTTTTCTTCAGTGAGGCTGTGGGGTGGACTAGTTGACATAGATGTAATACAGTAATCCCTCGAATATCGTGGGGTGTCGGCTCCACAGAGACGCCGCGAGAAGCGGAATCTGTGAAGTAGCAGTAAATACGGTAAAGCTGGCGGAAAAAAGTCACAATGTATTGAAGCCGCAAATGGTGAACCGTGAAGCAGCGAAGGATGACTGTATTTCTGCTACTAAGAAAAAAGAGATATTCGAGCTGCGGAGACTTTCAGGATAGAGCAGAGAAACCCACTTACAAAGCTGTTTTTAACTGATGTGATTTCTCCTACTAGCAAAAGTTGGTAACCACTTTTCTCCTTTCCTTTGCAGTCAACTTCATTTGTGTTGAGAAGGAAATTGTTACTGTGAATGGCAAGGAGATGACACCTTACTACCAGCAGAAATCTAAAGGAAGCACAAGTTTTCCCAGGGAATAGCTCTCAAGCTAAACATGATCCTTCTTTACAAGTTCAGCAGGTAATCATTCCAAACTTAGTTCCATCTGCATGTTCTCTATTGGTATGGTTTTACAATAACAGGAGGTAGTATAAATGAACATGAACTCGTTTCACCCCAGATAGTGCTCCTGTGGTACTGAATAGTTTCAATTGTGCTTCTAAGCAGCACAAGTATTTGGCTGTGTTTAGAGCTTAAAATTACTATTTTTACATTTAATCTTCCAGCACTCCCAGTTTTGATTTTCTGTTTTTTCACATTGACGTTTGTCTCAATAGATTTGACATTCACATCAGTTGTGTGACTGAGGTTGCAAGACCTCTATTGCCCAATCTATTGTTTCCCCATGATGATCTTCTTATGAGATAAATTTATCTTGATGAACATTTCCAAAAAAGGAAAAGAGAGGAGTTTCCAAGGCAGCAGTATTGAGAATCAAAAGGTCATTCAAATCTGATACACTTTTAGAAGTTTTACTGTTATTTCTGTTTTGATTAGAAATGTACTGTTTCACCAAAATAGTTCCAGGCAGGAAAGGCTGTTGAGTGGACACCCATATGTAAATGCATTACACAGAAATAGCTATTACAGCTTCTAGAGTAAGTTCTACTTGAATATGGATATTTAGCTGCACTAAGGAAACCCTGTAAAACCTTGCAGCAGTAAAACTAGTGTAGATAAGGCTCGCCTAGCAATCTGTGGTTCATCTTGGAACAATAAACAATAAGGCCTTCCCCTGTTCCCTGAACCTAACTTTACAAAACAGTTGTACAATATGGAGGACGGGCATACAGGTTTTACTGAGTTTCATTCTCCTACTAGGTGAAGTGAGACTCTCTTCCCCAGTAACAATGTCATGTTATATTCACCACTTGGCTTTGGCTCCTTACATTCAGACACTCTTTTTGATCTTTAACTTTTAAAATGTTCTCTACATAATGACGTGCAGTGGCTTACAATGTACGCTTGAATAGCACAGATATTTCACACTGAAGGAAAATGTAAGCATGTGAAGTACACAGGTGGCAAAAGAGAATCCAGGAGTCTTAATAATTTCTTTTCAATTCTTTTAAGCTCTTTTATTTCACTACAATAGACACATTGATTCTCAGTTTACAAGGAAATACAAGTGAAAATGGGAGCATGGCACGACAGTAAAGAACCAATGTGTTCCATTTCAATTGTCTTTAAAGAGAGATCAAAATACCTTGTCAAAATAACTAATTATTTCAATAATACAAATACATATACTTACATTTACATTTGACATGGATTTGCACTTAAATTTTATATGGATTTACATCTATTTCCTTATCCTATTAGAGAAATATGACATCATTAACTTTGGAGTAAACAGGAGGCATAAATAGTTTGAAATCTTGATGAACTTTGTACTTGTATGCTTTGAGGGAAGAAAACAAAATATTAAAGGTGTAGTAAGGAGGGTGCCAAACTGAAAAATGTGCCTGATACTATTCCTACTGCTGAGAAAGAGCAGGTTTTAAAGTAGACAGATGAGTGAGGGCTGGTGACAGCTGGAGAAAAGTAAGACTCATTTAGTGTGGGGGTGGCTGGTTTCCTAAGGCCTAAAATTGCAAGAAGAACACCTGGAAAAACACTTGAAATGACCTAATGAGCCACAGTTTGCATGACTTTTGTAAACTAAAAGGTAATTTTGTTGTTGGTAGTTTATATTTGGGGGGAAGGTATAATAATGTTCTGCAATAGATTGTATTTTTATGGAGCATTGTTTCATAAAATCATCACCTCCTCAATGCTGAGCTGGTAGGAAAGAATGAAATTTCATTTTAATGTCACTTTGATCTATCACCAATCAACTCTGGTTTCTTCTCACTTAATTACTCATCTCATCCTAAACTATTTATATCTTAGAAATAGTTGGTTTATTTTTCCCACTCAGAAGGAATGCAACTAGAACAAATTGAAAACAAAAGGAAAACCCTAAAGTTGCTTCAAAATGAGTGAGCATGGAGTTATTCTTCCAAAAACACTTTTAGCACTTCAAATTAACACTTAAAAAAGAAAAAAGCCTAAATCATCAGAGATTTAGCTGCAGACATTTTTGTGCTGAGCCTTTTTTCTTTGTTAAAGGTTTATAGTAAAAACATTGTTTTATTCACAATGCATTAATTCTTACTGCCTGTAGAAATCATTTTGGAAGGTATCATGTTTTAAATATGAAGTTCCAGTAATTTTTCCATGTTATTTCTTTTCTTGTGGGACTGAGCTTGTAGCCAGTATTATACAACCAGGGCTTCAATTCTTTCAAAGTGGATATGTTTTACACTCTGAGTAGGTTACTCAGTTTCTCTAAAAGAGTCTGAAGAACTTGCGCAATACATGAAACTGCGACTTCTCAACACTAAAACAAAGTGAATCACTAAGTTGCTTTGCACATGTTTAAAATTCATAACACCTTCACTATTTATGTATTTTAAATGTGTGGGGAACATTCTTTGCTAACAAAATGTGATTTCAGCTAAACCATGGCAATTCTCGGCAGCTGAAGATCTCTTGCTCAGTTGTCACATATTGCTATAATTCACCTTCCCTGTGATAATATTTGTATTACAGCTATTAAAGTCCATTTAAAATAAGCCATGTGCAAAATTTTTGCCTTTACCAAGGAGGATGACAAATAGAAACTGTGATATTATACCTTACAATTAACATCCAGGTCATATGGGCCCCAGGAAAGTCAGAAGGAGTTTTCCCATTACTTTAATGGCCACCAAGTTTTTCACCAGATTTTGCAACTACATCTGTCTAGATACACTCAAGACAGATTATTTCACCCCTTCATAATTGTATGAAAAATGAGAAATGTTCTCAGGAAATGAGAATCATATCCACACCAGACATTTATAGTCCCTGTTTCTAGAAGAGTTGAACTACCTTTGTGGTAGGTTGTTATTTTCTCCCATCCTGAAGAAGACCCTCAGTGGTGACTCAGCTGTATCAGATTTGAGCCTTCCCAGATCTGCAGGACCTCACAGCACCTTATCAATAAAGGATGAGATGGAAACTGCATAAAAACTCTCTTGAGATTTCTTACCACCGTAGATGTGCAGGAGGGAAAGAGTTCAGGTGAATCATTTTACTTCATGAAGATTTACTGGATACAACAGCTCCATATTCCACAACAGACCTGCAGAGAACTGACTATTTTGGTGCTACAGTCTGGGTCATGCTGGACAAGCGTGCGCAGCAAGGCAGGATACTGTACTAATAGTTGGTGGGTAGTATCCAGGTCTACAGGGTCTTCCTTTCAAGTGCACATGGAACAATGCTCCACCTTTCTATCAGAGCAAAACCAACCACTGCGTTGAGAACAGCCTGGAAAGGGGGACACAAACTGGGCCATGTAGCAAGAAGAGGAATGTCCCGTGGAAAACCATCTAATTCACACAAATGCTCCACCACTTTCAAGCACTTCAGTGTTATTAGGTATCAGAATAATGTCTGCTTATGCCTAAGGCTGGACTTCCCTTTCAGAAGTAGATCTGACCACAGAGATGTGTAAATTTAGGACTTCAGGACTATGTTACTGTCAGAGTTAGCTAGGAACACAAAAGTTAATGTAACCTCTAAATGGTTCACCACAGACTTTCAACTTAGCAACAAAAGCCAGCATCAGCATCTCAATTCATTGCTTTGCAGCCTTTGGCTTCTTATTTCATGCAGGGTACAAGAAATCACTAATGCTAATAAAGGCCCAAGTCTCTAGCAAGCTCTTCCAGTACAAATTGGGAAGTCCATGCACTGGTGAAATCCCTTTTGGGAAACTGCATAATAATGTGTGTACAGGAATGATGAACTTAAATTGGAATATTTGCAGAAAAGAGCTGGAAGGATCATGAGGCAATGAAAGGCTTTTTAAGAGATTTAAATAGAGCAGCTTGTTTAGTCTAGCAAATTTAAGATCTAGGGAGAAAATGAAAGCTGACGAGAAATACACTTGTGAAGAGGGGTAAACACTAGAAGAAAAATCTATTTAAGGTAAAAGCCAGCACTGGGTCAAGGGTACAAATGAAGACTTAATGATTTTAGTACTGAAAAACAAGAAGATTGCTGCAAGACTGAAATGTTGGACCCATGACAGCAGCAGTGGAAACAAAGGGTTTAAGATGGAGTTTGACCTTGCTATGAAAGGGTCCATAACATGGGACAAGCTATGATTGGTTTTGTTAGCTGTGATACTTTAATGCAGTTTTATCTTTTTAAGACCTAGTCTACAAACAAATGTGTACTGAAATAACTCCATTGCCTCTCCAGCTGTTAGCAGGACCTTTACACAGCAGATGAATTCCACAGAACAATGAAACGAGTCCAGGCTCCCTTATGAGCAAGAGAAAAAGGGACTTGGCTTTACTGCATTGGGAATTTGTTACTTTAGAACTAAGGATGAGTTTCAGATCTCACTGCATTCATAACTAAATATAAAACTATTTTGCTTGATTTCCTATAGTGAGTCTTATAGGCCAAAAAGCAGGCTCTGATTTTAATGATCTTTTTGTTATTTCTGCAGATGGAGAGAGAAAGAGCAGGGAGAAAGCGTGGTTGAGGTTTTCTTAACTGTTATAAAGTGTTAATTTTTAGGCGTTTTTTAAAGAAATATGGTCAGGTGCCCACCTTTAATGAAGGACTTTTCACGATTTCCTCAGAGTACTTTCTTCTAGGATATGTGTTCTTAGGTACCTTAAGAACTTAGAAAAATAATTTCAGAACCACTTTGTTTTGCAGTGCTATATTAACAAATAACTTGGCAAAAATACTGCGCCTTTATATATGAGCAAGGCTTAGAATTCCTAGAGTTATTTTTCTGCTGTATTACATCCAGAGACTATACCTTATATTTCTGTCATGGCCTAATATTGTCATGCTGATGAAATTCCTTCTAATCCTCTAATCAGAACAGATAAAAAGGATCTCTAATGATAGTGTCTTTATCCTGTCCTGTTGCTGTTTCCAAAGGAAATGTGGCTTGGCTGCCACATTTCCATGCAATACAGCAAGGCCTTACTTGGAAGACAAGCCACACTGTAGCTTGCCTTAAAATGACTAACTCCTCTTCACAAGTCTTAAACAGACAGAAGCAAAACAGAGCCATATCTCTTTATGATCGGGTATAGGCTTGCTGATTTTAAATTTCTCATAATATTTAGTCTGATCAGAAGAAACCATTCATCTAGTACATTTAGTACTTGCAGGCAGACTACAAAAGTATCAGTTACAGTCAGGTCTCCTATATCATGGACCCGCGGTCTTAATCGGGTTTCGCAAAGCCTTACTTCCGCGTAGAATGGCAGCTCAGTAGTACGCAAATTTGCCCCGCACTCTCAGATGATCCCCAGTGCTGTTTTGGCACTGTGTTGCTGTGTATCGGTTGCCGCGGTGGTCATGCCGGCGGGGGTGGCGAAGCTGCGGAGCCCGGGAGGTGTGGCGAAGTGGCTGAGCCGCCGTCATGGCTGTGTGTGTTGATTTTCATATTCATGAGTGCCTAATTGAATATTCATGCATGCTAGGTCACACATGCACAATTGTGAAGAGGAGCCTCCTTTAACGCTGAAAAATCATGCCACTAAGATGTGAATCCACAATATGGGGGGTGCGAGGTGCAAGAGGGCCGACTGTATTCTCTTTCAGCATAGTCAGCTAGTGGGTAATCTTACCCAAAGATCTAAATGTTTTAGTTATAAAACACAATTTTAAAATGATTTTTGGTGTAAAACACTTACTGTAGGAAGGGTTTGAGACAGTTTGATCTAGCAGTGCATGTAAGAGAAGGGGAAAACAATCCTATAAATGGATGAGATTAAGAAGATTTATGAGATCATAATGCTGTTATTCCAGACTAGTATCCTGTCATGTTTAAATTTCAGATCCATGGTCTAAACTGGCTAAGTGGGACACTTCCAAGGCCACTTACATATTACTGGAAATACAACTGGGGTTTCTGTGACAGATTTCCCAATTCAGTATTAATTTCTGCATACATATCTTGTCCTTTGGACTGCTCAAGGGCTGGTAGTGGCAGAAGAGAGACACACTTAGTGCTTTATTGTGGCCTTGATGCAAGGAACTGGGGGAAGGAGAAAGTGAGCAAACCCAAAACCACTGGAACCTTATAAACTTCTATAGCTTCCCACAGACAGCTCTATTTCTGACAACCACTCAGACCTGTAGATAATACATTTTAAAGTGATAATTCTTCCTTCATTCCACAGGAGCTAAACACAATTTCATTGTCAAATTGATTTGAAAGACAGTAAAAAGAGAACTCACAGAGCACCATAGAATCCACTTATCGACAGGTCAGGTCTACAGCTTTCAGTTTGTCAAACAGTTTTACAGTAGAGAAATCCTAATTCCCTCAAGCCTGATTGGTACTGTGAGATTCTCTCACAAGTGTAAATTCTTACAGCTTTATGGATGGATTTGAGACACTTCATTAATCCTTTCTTCCTTTTCTTATCAAGTCCAGACATCACTGAGCTTTATTAAATGTATGTGAAATGCTATTTAAAGCAACATCTTACACTGTGGAGAGAAGGAAAACCATGAAAACCCATGTCATATTTTGTTTTCAAGGATTCAAATTTCTTTTGCAATTTGAGTTACGAACTCTTGGTTTTTTCATTTAGAATGTCTTAGGATATTTCCCAGTATCACGACTTTCTAAATGTGAAAAAAGCTTCATACCTTTCTAAACTCTCCTACACCATACACACATTTGTAACTAGAAAACACCTCAACTGGACAGGAAAACACATGCAAAAGAAATGTAATCAGAGGATGTGATTGCATAGATTATTTCATGAGTTTTAGAAAGAAAATGTTGAAGTTCAGTATTTCAGATTGCGTATCCTCACTACTTTGACTCCTTCATGTGCAGACCTTTTGCATACAAAAAAGTAAAGACCTGGCTGATCTGAAAAGCTGGCAAGTATCAACCAATAATTTTAATAAAAATTTAATGCTGGTAGAAAGTATAATGAATATGAATAAGCAGGTATAGAATGCAAGAAAGAGCATATATTCACCTCCTTTGAATGAAGACTAGTGAAAGTTTGCCCCGTGAATAGATTTTCCCCTAAAAGGAAACAGTTCACAGAATCCAAAAAATAGCCATGTGCAAGCCCAGTTGTACATATCTCTGCCTGACAGGGATGAACTTTTTATGAGATAGTTTAAATTAGATCTTTAAGACATTTCCTAAAAAGGAAGAGAGAGAATTGCCCACAGCAGATTAAAAGATGTGCTAAGAAACAATGAACAAACAGTCTCGAATTGGACTCCACAGTACTTAAATTTATTTGCACTTAGCACACATCTGAATATCAAAACAGTAAGTCACATTCAGCATCAATTTGTACTTTGCCTGACTTCCTAGACTTTGGTGTGGGATACAACACAGCACACAATTAGCCTGGCATTCTAAAGAAATGCATTCTGGAAACCTCAGAGTGAGTTTGTGTATGTGTGGGAACTTGAAGTACTTTTGGAAACCTTGGTTTGTTTCAGTAAGAGTGAAAATGAGCAGCTCAACAGCAGAGAGAGACCCTTTTAGTATGTTTATATGGTCCCAATGCAGAAAAGTGTGTCATGAAAGTAGCCCTTTTTAGACACGAGAGAATCCACACAATCCTGTTGCTCCAAAAGATGCAGAAGCTCTTAAAAACACTAATGCATGAGCAATGTTGGTTCATTTGTATAAGTGTGCTTATCCATATATATTATACTTACTATACTTAAGTATAATATACATAAAATGTAATATATTGAGTTTTATTCTATATAAGAAAAAGTTGCATTATTCAGTGGGTCAGCCACTGACTTACACTCTTTTCTCAGATTTGCCCACTGGCATGATGTATCTTCCAACATACCGAGGGCTAAATGGTTATGATTTGATGTAGTAAGGAAGCTTTCAGAATGCACCTTGGAAATGTAAGTTAAGAGAGAGGGAGGCAGTAGGAGTTTTTTATTTTAATGCGTATTTCATTTTCAGTACTGGAAGAGGAGCCCTACAAATGGAGGAGTGTGTATTTCATATTTTGCTTGTTCTCATATGACACACAGAAAGCAAGGCACAGTGGGCACGCTTTGCTCTGAGTGACACTTGCAAGGTGCACCATGAGGAGGCAAAGCCCACAATTCCAGCAGGGCAAAGCTTCAGGACTGTGAATAAAACTGGTGTGCTCTCAGGCTCCTGGCTATGGGATATGGCCTGGCAACATCCTGTCTGAGATTAGATCAAGACCCAAGCTGACACTCATTTTCCATTCCTATGCTCATTTTTCAATGGAAGGAACTGAATATATGGGGCAGAGTGGAGGTAGGCTTTAGCTTTGTCTTCATGCTGTTCCACTGAAGGCTTTTGGCTTCCATGTGCAGTGTTGCTGCTGCTCAATGCCAACACAGGCTGAACACATTAATTTCTAAGTTAAGTGAAAAACCCTAGAGGGTTTTTAAGTTGGTGTGAAGGCACTGAGACTTTGTGAGCAATGCCACAGCATTACAGGACATCTATGTAAGAGGCAACTTTTTGTTGCATGAAGTGCAAAGTAATTCCCTTTCTGCATGACTCTTTCTCACCCTGATAAAATGATTTGGTGAAAGGATGCCACCCCACATGCAGACTACTTAGTTTCCCTCTTTTCATTCAATCAACAACTGTACGAAAGGAAAATATCCTTTGATTACTTCCACATCAGGAAGCAATCCACAATACTAACAGGATAAATATTTTTCAAGATGCAGCAGCAATTAGAGATGTCTGTTTCTCTTGCTAGTTTGCTTTAGGAATAGTGTCAGACACCCTGTGCCTACAGGATGGTTTAAGGTTACAGGTTAGGGTAGAGTGTCTCCTGCCTCATCTCGAATGACTTAACCAGAGAGTTATGCCATGGTGGTCTGATGACACCTGTTCACACTTAACTGATTCTGCACTAATTTGACCTCTGTCTGACACCTCTGCTAAGGTGTCATGGTGCAGCGAATATCTCTCTGTTGCTGGACATGTGTTGTATTGTTTCTTGTACTGTGATGACAGCTTCTCTCCAGACAGGATGAGACAGACCCTGTGTCCCAGCACAGGTTCAAAAAGACAAACAACAATAGTCAAACAAATAAGTCAGATGCCTTGCTTGTAATCCCTGAATATTAAATTTCCTGAAGCCATCACTGTCCCATTTTGGTCTCCTTTCCTAATCATGTAATCATATTGCCTTTTTATTGATTATAGTTCAAACTGAGAGCAAAACCTAGATTTCTTCCTCCAAATGATACAGTTTTTAATAGGAATTTATAGAAAATACAATTTGAAGGCATCTATCATCATCATTGTTGAACATTTATACATAATACCCTGTTGTTTATTAGCTTAATGAAGCACTGTAGTTCCATATAACAGTACTGCTTAGACACCTCAGCTAATGCTCTTAGGTTAAGCATTGCCCTCCAAACATTTTACCTGTACATTTTTTCATCTAATTTGACAGAATTTCACCACAGAAGCACAATGTTATCTCTCTTATTTTAGAGATGTCAGTCTGCTGTGAAGAGGTTAAATGATTTGCTCAAGTTCATGGCACAGATCAACCCTGTACTACAGCCTAGAGAGACTTAGAAGTTTGGGATAGTTCCTCTTCTGTAGTCAGAGGAATCTTTCACCTTCTCTTTGTTCTTCCTGTTAGCTTGGTTGTCTGCTCTGGCAATGCTAGGGAAAACTCTTCAGTGTTCCAGAACAAGCACAGTTATCAGCATTGGAAAGCGTGTTACTTCCAGTATGAGAACCAGTATTCCTCATAAGGCTCACCCGAGTTAACATTTAGCGTATTTATGGCTTACATTCAAAAGTAATTTCATAAGCCAAATACACTGAAAGCTCTTGCAACCCTGCAGATGCAGAAGGTCAACATTTATAGCTGGATTGTTAAGTCGCTGTCTCCATGTGTATTTTTCTAGTGAGAGCACTTTGGATGAAATAACAAGCAACATGAAGCTTTTCTGAATTTAGATGTAATACTTGACAATTAAACATAAATACATGAACCATGAACTGCAGATATGTGTATCTGCCAGGAGAGGAAATAGAAATACTATAATTAAATGTGTTCTCATGATTTTTCCAACCCATCAAATAAAATTTACTAGAAATTAAGGTGGAGGAAAAGTGAATATATCCCCAGAAATATTTTTGTTCTGGAGCAAATGCTTTGTCAAAACTGAATAGGTGGAAGCCCTGAGAGACAGGGCTAACATCCTAGAGTATCATTCAGAAGTATAAAGTATTGGCTGGAACTCCATTTTCTTGTAAANTCAGTAGGAGTTTTTTATTTTAATGCATATTTCATTTTCAGTACTGGAAGAGGAGCCCTACAAATGGAGGAGTGTGTATTTCATATTTTGCTTGTTCTCATATGACACACAGAAAGCAAGGCACAGTGGGCACGCTTTGCTCTGAGTGACACTTGCAAGGTGCACCATGAGGAGGCAAAGCCCACAATTCCAGCAGGGGAAAGCTTCAGGACTGTGAATAAAACTGGTGTGCTCTCAGGCTCCTGGCTATGGGATATGGCCTGGCAACATCCTGTCTGAGATTAGATCAAGACCCAAGCTGACACTCATTTTCCATTCCTATGCTCATTTTTCAATGGAAGGAACTGAATATATGGGGCAGAGTGGAGGTAGGCTTTAGCTTTGTCTTCATGCTGTTCCACTGAAGGCTTTTGGCTTCCATGTGCAGTGTTGCTGCTGCTCAATGCCAACACAGTCTGAACACATTAATTTCTAAGTTAAGTGAAAAACCCTAGAGGGTTTTTAAGTTGGTGTGAAGGCACTGAGACTTTGTGAGCAATGCCACAGCATTACAGGACATCTATGTAAGAGGCAACTTTTTGTTGCATGAAGTGCAAAGTAATTCCCTTTCTGCATGACTCTTTCTCACCCTGATAAAATGATTTGGTGAAAGGATGCCACCCCACATGCAGACTACTTAGTTTCCCTCTTTTCATTCAATCAACAACTGTACGAAAGGAAAATATCCTTTGATTACTTCCACATCAGGAAGCAATCCACAATACTAACAGGATAAATATTTTTCAAGATGCAGCAGCAATTAAAGATGTCTGTTTCTCTTGCTAGTTTGCTTTAGGAATAGTGTCAGACACCCTGTGCCTACAGGATGGTTTAAGGTTACAGGTTAGGGTAGAGTGTCTCCTGCCTCATCTCGAATGACTTAACCAGAGAGTTATGCCATGGTGGTCTGATGACACCTGTTCACACTTAACTGATTCTGCACTAATTTGACCTCTGTCTGACACCTCTGCTAAGGTGTCATGGTGCAGCGAATATCTCTCTGTTGCTGGACATGTGTTGTATTGTTTCTTGTACTGTGATGACAGCTTCTCTCCAGACAGGATGAGACAGACCCTGTGTCCCAGCACAGGTTCAAAAAGACAAACAACAATAGTCAAACAAATAAGTCAGATGCCTTGCTTGTAATCCCTGAATATTAAATTTCCTGAAGCCATCACTGTCCCACTTTGGTCTCCTTTCCTAATCATGTAATCATATTGCCTTTTTATTGATTATAGTTCAAACTGAGAGCAAAACCTAGATTTCTTCCTCCAAATGATACAGTTTTTAATAGGAATTTATAGAAAATACAATTTGAAGGCATCTATCATCATCATTGTTGAACATTTATACATAATACCCTGTTGTTTATTAGCTTAATGAAGCACTGTAGTTCCATATAACAGTACTGCTTAGACACCTCAGCTAATGCTCTTAGGTTAAGCATTGCCCTCCAAACATTTTACCTGTACATTTTTTCATCTAATTTGACAGAATTTCACCACAGAAGCACAATGTTATCTCTCTTATTTTAGAGATGTCAGTCTGCTGTGAAGAGGTTAAATGATTTGCTCAAGTTCATGGCACAGATCAACCCTGTACTACAGCCTAGAGAGACTTAGAAGTTTGGGATAGTTCCTCTTCTGTAGTCAGAGGAATCTTTCACCTTCTCTTTGTTCTTCCTGTTAGCTAGGTTGTCTGCTCTGGCAATGCTAGGGAAAACTCTTCAGTGTTCCAGAACAAGCACAGTTATCAGCATTGGAAAGCGTGTTACTTCCAGTATGAGAACCAGTATTCCTCATAAGGCTCACCCGAGTTAACATTTAGCGTATTTATGGCTTACATTCAAAAGTAATTTCATAAGCCAAATGCACTGAAAGCTCTTGCAACCCTGCAGATGCAGAAGGTCAACATTTATAGCTGGATTGTTAAGTCGCTGTCTCCATGTGTATTTTTCTAGTGAGAGCACTTTGGATGAAATAACAAGCAACATGAAGCTTTTCTGAATTTAGATGTAATACTTGACAATTAAACATAAATACATGAACCATGAACTGCAGATATGTGTATCTGCCAGGAGAGGAAATAGAAATACTATAATTAAATGTGTTCTCATGATTTTTCCAACCCATCAAATAAAATTTACTAGAAATTAAGGTGGAGGAAAAGTGAATATATCCCCAGAAATATTTTTGTTCTGGAGCAAATGCTTTGTCAAAACTGAATAGGTGGAAGCCCTGAGAGACAGGGCTAACATCCTAGAGTATCATTCAGAAGTATAAAGTATTGGCTGGAACTCCATTTTCTTGTAAAGGAGAATATATATGAGGGGGGAAAAAAGCCATCCAGTTACTACACTACAAAACAGATGTCGGTGATACTTGTTTGTGACTCCAAGCATTTAAAATAATTTCTTTTGACTGTGATGCTGCCTTTAGACAGATGTAAATGTTTTCAGGTAAGGTTTTTTTTCTTCGGCGAGGTGTCCTGGAATAACATTAGCAATTTGCTAAATGAGCAAAAGGGTTTCACTTTTCTTTGCCAGATGGTTCCACCCTACACAGCAAAGAGGGAATGACCCAGGCTCTTTCATTTGTACTGAATGAAAATCTAATTGCATGTTAAGATGGGTTCTGTGACTGTTTGTGACTCACTGAAGATAAAAATAAACTTCATCTCCCAGATCAAAAGGATTACCTACAAATATCTTCCAGAAGTTGTCAAGGTTCTGAAGTGGGACCCCATCCCTGCCCACGGGCTCAGGAGTCCTGTTTCATCTTAGCACAGAGCCTTCAGTCCCTGCCCTAGCAATGCCATAGCAGTGCTGGTCTCCACCTCTGCCATGGCTGTTTCACCCTGACAGGAGGTTCTGAGAGACAAAAGGACCCTAAATATGTGCATATCTTCAGAAGCAAGGGCAACATAGCACAGGCTAGAAGTTACCCATACACAAACCTAAAGTCTTAGTTTCTCTGAGCACAGGCTAGAAATCCAAATATGTGATTTTAGTGGAACGATGTTAATTTACACCAGGAAAAAATCAGTCCTTTTATAACTGTTACAGGGAGAAAATAATTTACAATATTCAAAAGTAAACAAAATGTATTAGGTACTTCCTTCAGTTACTAGAACTTGTAAAACACTAATTAGAAAGAAGCAGTTAGTGATGGATCCAGCATTACATTTGGAATCATGAAACAACTTTAAAAACACACAAAATGAAAGTGTTTATAGGAAACAGATGTATTTGCGTACTTTGTCTTCATAGGGAAAAGCAAATGGATGCAAGCAGACCAGTTAGGTGACTGCTAATTTAACTGATTTACAACAACTATTTATTTTTCTCCTTGGAATAAAGTCACATGTATCTCTTTCTCAGCTTCTTCTTACATCATCCAAATTCTACTTGGTCTCTCGATGCCAGGTCCAGCATCTTCTCTGCTAGGCTTGCATCTGGGTTATTTATATTAGACATATCAAACAGCTGCTTCCAATTCTGGTCATGAATGACATTCTGAAAAAGGGAGCCACACAAACCATCCTGTCTCTCGCTAATTTTATCAGGAATGAAAAAAATTAGAGCTGATATCTCCCATGTTTTTCTGAAACCTGGCCTCCACCTCTTTCTGTTACTTGTTGAAAACTTACAAATCACGTAACATGGTTCAGCTCTAACACTCATAATTAGCTTCCTTGTTAACACCAATAAACACAAAAAGGAAAAAGGACTGTAAAGTAAAATCATCCTTAAACAAGGTTTTGACTGGTTTATGATTTTTTAAGATTTTCTGCTGTTTTCTGTTATGTTCACATATTGTACATTTATTTACACCCATCTGCCAACAAACTTTGTAGTAGTAGGGGTAAAAGGTAAAATGAACTAGATACCCTCAGCACATGGAATTTTCAAGAGTGAGAATTCAAGTCCTGGGTTTCCAGAAGACTTCTTGCCAAATTGCTTTCCATCTTTCAGCCAAGATCTGGCCCGGGGGCTTGTTTTACTGTCTGGATTTAGTCCCTGTTAGAAACTGACCTGCTCTTTACCTGCCACTGACACCCTCAGCACAATACTGACCACCTCAGTAAGGCTGGCAGGGAGAAGGGACAGTTCAAGGGTTCTTGAACTGGATGGTTATTGGGACTTCCTGGCATGTTTTTCTATCCTGCTGCATACATCCTAGTTTGTAGGATTGTACAGATGTGAAACTTAGGAAATACTCATGGAGGAAGTAGATATATGCTTTATGACTACTGCTTTCTTCCCCATTTAGATTACACCTTTAGGCCTCTGCTGTAGTTCTTCAGTTAGGAGAAGAGATGGGGAAGTGCTTTCTGGAATATCAGAAGATTTGTGAAGCAACCGTGGAACTTTCTGTGCACTTATAGAGTTTGCATACTTTTCCCACAGCCACAGAAAATTGATGCAATATCTAAAGCAATTCCTTCCAGTCCTCAGTTCCAGCCAGAAGGCCAACTTGCAGCAGGATCCTGGTTTTCAGGAAATTGCCATGTAACTCCCCCTTGGAAAGTCTAGCTTCGGTTAAGTACTCTATCAAGCCTTCAGGAGAGCAGAACTTCTCACAAACCAGAAATTTAGGTTTTGATCACACAAGCTGTATTTTTACAGCTGAGATGGTAGGTAAGATTACACCAAGCAGTATTTTACAGAAGCCCATATCAGAACAGAAGCTGAGCACATTTCAGTCTTGACACGTAAGACTGATCAGATAGGAACAGTTCAGAGATCCAGCTTCTGAGAGAAGTAACAAGAAGGCTTTAAAGAAACATGAAATCTACTTGGCCAGTGTAAAAGTCCTGGTTTTGACTTGAAGAAAGGTTCTCCTCCAAAACACAGTAGTTCATTTTGCCTGGAGTGATGGTTATTATTTTAGTTCAGACCAGCCACCCTCATCACAAGACCTGAAGATTTACAAATTAAAAGAGTAATCACATAGAAAAGATAATACAGACCAAAAAATCCTCCAATAGTGGGACATTTTGTAGCAGCCAAAGCCAGGAAATCAAGTATAAAATAGGACAAAGTAAAAATTACATGACTGCAACAGCTGCTATTAGGACCTGGTTGTGCTTTCTAGTGAATACTTTCTTGGAAAGTCCTTCAAGATAATTACTTTCCTCTCAGCAAATAGTTTTAATGTTCTAATTATGGTGTTTGAAGCTGGTCTAGATAGAAAATGTCTAATTCCCCATTTCACCCAAACTTCCCCTGTGCTAATGAGTGACAGATTTTTCCAGTGATAGTTTTGGCCTAAATTCTCTCCAAGTTCTAAATCTTCAGGTCCCATAAGAAACATGTGTCCAAGCAGAATCTTGAACCTGCTTTCTAAAATAGAAAAAGCACTGTAGTCATAGAACCACCATTCCTCTTGGATCAGGAATGCCCTGGAAATTTGATCCAGGCTTAGACAGAAAATATGAAGGCAATTAAACATTATATTAAAAATAAACACAGTTCTTGGGCATTCTACATGTCACTTCCTCATTTAGAGGAATAAAATGATTGTGCACTAATGAGACATGCAGCTACAATAATAGATATATTTAACCAAAAACAGGGGTAACAAGTGTGTTCCTAAAACATGCTGAAGGAATGTTTTCAGTTGGCATTGACTGTCTAGAAATTTTAAGGATAATACAATATATATTAAATTACGCATGACTTACAAATTTTGATAGGAAGATACAGATAAATAGTTATCTAATGAAGAACAGTCTCCAAACTGTGTTGGGATTTTACCTAAAGACTTCAGTGAAAGCTGCTGGAAGTCTGCCATTAACTTCACTGGGACCAAAGTGATATTCTCCTATCTCAAATTCCTTAAAATCAGTGTATATCCCAGAGGGTCCTTTCGGCTTAAGAGTTTACTTCCTGAGGTTTTAAGGGCAAACTGAATTGGAGAAGTCAATCAGATTAAGATAGTAGAATTGATTTGCCCCTTGATCTCATATTTCTGCATATTCTGCAAACAGTCTATTTCATTACAGGAGACATAGCAATTTAAAAGGGTTTTTATTGTATTGCACAAGGTATTTCTGCAATCCATGTAGGTACTGTATTGACAGATCCACATTTCCCAAAACATTGGCTGTTGCATAACACATCACAAGCATTGTGAATAACCAGTGCCTTCTTCAAAAATTAAAATTATCAGTTGCAAGTTTAACCATGTTGTGGAAATACATGAAGAAAAAAGCCAAGAGTATCAATACATATTTCTTTTCAAACACACAAATATACAGTTTTCAGAAGAGCACCAATAATGCCAAGCAACTATTTTGATGAGATACTGTACGTGTAGGTCCTGCAGTAAAAAGCCATTATGCACACAGAAAATATATTTCAACTTTTAAAATAATTTAACCATAATATCTTGCATGTGACACTGTTTACAACATATCATTTGATATACAATGCCAGGCCCAAGACTCAACTTGTGTAAATCTGTGCATACTCATTTAAAGGAGCTGAGACTCTGGACCAGGCGTCCAAGCTGAAAAAAGCCTTCAAACTGTTCATATCTGAATACAGAGCAGTAGCGTAAGACCAAGGAAGTACATAGTTATGGTGAATTTATAACAGAAATGGTACTATGGAAAATGAAGAAAAACACTATCAAACCCTCAAACACAAAAAGAAACCTACATGTAAAGTGATGTTGTAATTAATTTATAAAAGTGAATAATTAATACTATCAGTCTCCTTTCTGACCCTCAGAGATTCTTATATATTCAGAAGCCCGTAGAAGGGAACTGACCACATGTCACAATCAGTATCATCCTCAAACTCTGTTTCCTAATTTTCTGATCGTTAATACTGGTACTTAAAAACATTTTATATTTGCTGAAAATGGTTATTAAAATTTACCTTCCTGATATGAGAATTTAGTAAAAACAATATGTAAAAAAATAGCATTTTAAGAATATTTTTAGAAAACCCGTCAAGAAACTGCAAATACAGCTGATTTTTAAGTGTCTGCTTTTGAACTGTGGCCTTTTGTTTGTGTTTAAGTGAATCGCTTATAAGGAAGCAAGGAACCAGTTCTAAGATTTATTCTTGTCCATTACATTAAGGACCTCATCCAGAAGCGAAGGCCCCAAGTCAAGTTGTAATGAGAGAAGAGAGCCTGCAAGATCTGAAAGGGATTCTTCTGACTTAGTCTTTGTCTTGGTTAGTTCACATGAAAGCTGACTGTCAAACAAATCAACTGTTTGCCAATCAGTGCATCGTTCAGAAAAACTGGATGAGCGACTGTCACTACCATTAGTAAAATGTGAAGAAGAACCATTTTGCTCCCATATGTCATCTCTGTATGTTTCTCCATCCTCCATCTGTTTACTTTTCTCCTGCAATTTTTCTTCTATTACTGGCTCACAGCTCAGCCTAGGATTTCTTGATGACCTGATGGATTCTTGCTTTGAATGAAATGTCACTGGTGACAATAGAGGCAATGTAAGGGCTTGAGAACCGCCGATGGCAGGAAGGGAAATGGCATTTTTGAGCACTGGCGATGGAGTTTCTGTAAACATGGATTCAGAAGTGCTGTTTGCCCGTAAAAATTCATTGTGGACACCAGACTGAATAATTCTTGTTTCACCTTCATTTCCAGGCAAAAGCTCATAGTTGCCCTGCAGAAAGGAGATGTCTCCAAAAACATCATGTTGTCCCTCTTTTCCAATGTGTATGGTGTGACGAAAATCTCCAAGTGGTGGACTGATCATATCAGGAGATAAGATATCCCTTAGTTTGAATTTCTTCCCTTTCTTATTGTTAGCAGCTTTCAAGTAGATGGGTGTCTTGGCTGGCATCTTGCTTGCCGATTCTGAGAGAAGTAGTTATTAAAAAAAAAAAAAAGGAGAAGGCTCTTACAAAGTCAGTTATTCTCTCAGTAGACCTTCAGCGTTATCAATGTTACATCGTCATCTTGAAACACTTTTGCACACAAAGTCTCTTTCTTCTGACACAGAGAACCGTGGAGTATGTGAGGGTGAATAATTCCCACTTCAGCTCTTTGCAAGGTAGAGCACAAGTTTCGGGGTCAGTAAGCAACTGAACACCCTGCTGCTTCCAGAACCTAAGGAGACCTGCATGGGATTAAAAAAAATCAGGTTATTATTAATTTATTTCTTCATGGTTCATTCAGTCTTGTTTTTACCAAAACCCAAAACTAGTAACGGTACTGACAGTTCCAGCCTGCAGATTAGCTTCATGATGTTGCTTCCCCTCATTAGGCAGGATAAAAGAGTTTAGATTAACAAGGGCTAGCTAACCTCTCTCTGACTTCACAGCTTTTTTTTAAGTCGAGTTTCTTAGACAGAGTTGCTGAGTACAATTCATTAGATAAATATCACTATCTCAATCTTTCTTCTGCTTGTTCTGGCACTCAAAATGCTTTGAGAGCACATGCAGAAACACATTTACACACACGTAGAACATTCAGTATTAAGCTTTTGGTAGATCCAGGAAGACTGACAGAGTCATTCAGGAAACCTTTTTGGACACGGAGTAGACCCCCTTTAATTAGATAATTTCAGATACCCCCATTTAGTGCTGGAACTCTCACATACTGTCAACAATAACATTTCCTATAACTGTGCCCATTGAAATGTATAGTTTTAGGTACCTGAAAAAAGAGGTAGTCCAGATCTCTACAATTCATTAGGAACATCCAAATGCAGATGTCTTAAAAGAGACTAATTCTTGTGACTATAATCTTTAGACTACATAAATTCCTCTTAGCAATTAGCTATAAAGTAGTCCTTGAATTATGCAGACCATGAAGCCACAGTGATTCACTCAGATGCTCTGTGCAATCAAATGAAACAGTATTTGCAAACCATGTTGTTCTATTAGAATGTGGTCTTTGAAAAGCCTGGTAGAGCTAACAAGGGCTAACAGGCTATTGAGTCAACAAGTTATGGAAAAACACTCTCCATTAATACTTCAATGGTATATTTCTTCCTTTCAGTACCGGTTCCCAACTGTCAAGCCATCTCAGAATAAATGCATTTTTTCCTGGACATTTTTATACTCCTTTCTTGTACATATTAAGTCCATACATCACAGATCACTCTTCATCAGAATACTCATACTTCGTCCACCATGATACTCATTCCAAGTATGAGCTTGCAGTTTTTACACAGAAAGACTGCTCCATACAATAAATGAAGGGAAGCTTTCTGTAACAAGGGTTACTTTCCTGCCATTTATCCATGCCCTGGCAGATATTTTCCTTCATCAAAGTTGGCCCAGTAAGAATCTCCAGTTTTAAAACTTAGTACTGTATGGCTATCCACCCAGATTGTCAG